>JAJKFI010016423.1:0-14813 GCA_029204185.1 Lerista edwardsae | reverse complement strand
CTCTCTCTCTCTCTCTCTCTCTCTCTCTCTCTCTCTCTCTCTCTTTATTTGTGATGCTGCAGCAATTACACTGTAAAAGTGCTGCCCAAGATTGATTGCTTGGATCTGTAGTTCAATTGTAAATTAGAATACACATCCTCCCTGGGGATGCCTGGCCCCCTATTTGTGATTAAGAAAAAAGCCCCATAATAGACTAATAGCCAAAAGTTCTCTCTCTTTTACTTTCAGGCAATTAGCTTGATGAAATGGCCTCTTTCTGTGTACCCTGAAAGTGTAAACCGATATCATAATGAAGTATATGATGTTTATTCTATTATTTTCAGCTTCTCGCTTATGGGGAAGGGGGTGGGTGGGTGGGAATGCATAAGTAATGTGCTGCTTTGTCTGGTGCATTTACCAACAGTAAAGTGAAAGTCTTCCTTAAAGAGACAGTGCAGCTGGCTGGACGTCTTTAAATTAAGCCAGATGTTAAGCGGAGGTGAGCCCTTCCCTGCAGAGAACAAGGCTGTGCTCAGAGAGTCTGCACTCCGTTCTTGGGGGCGCAGGAGGGAGTGAGGCCTGCGCGTTACAAAGCACACCTCTGTTCAAAGAAAGTTGCATCCCCCACCCCAGTCACTCATCATAGACGAGATGGGCTTCCCCAGAACGGCCTGGAAAGTTCCAGAAGCAGGAGAGGCCGGGATGCCTCCCAGTATGTGCCCTGGCTGGGGCAAGAGAGAGGAGTTAGACTCCCGTTTAGAGTGGCCCACTGCCTACTGATTTTCTGGAACTGCTTATAGAACTGCTACGTGGCAGGGAAACCGCTGAGGCCTCCGAAAGACCAAAAGCATTAGAACCAGAAAGCACAAAGGCTACGACTACGGACACTTCCGACTCCTTCTGGACCGGCCAGTCTCTGCTGGCTCCCCTCCAGCCCACAAAGTCCTGCCTCTAGCCCATACCACGGGGGCAGCCTGTGCTGCCCCACTGCATCCAGGTAGGCAGCCACTGGTGGGAGCCTCATGGGTCAGAGGTGGGGAGGGGCGTTTCTGAGAGGGGGAGGGTGGAATGGGGAGGGTGGGGCTCGGAACGGGGATGGGGTCAGAGGAGCAGGTCTCTGCCGTATCCTGTCCTCCCACCCGAACCCTTACGTGGGGCTGCTCAGGCTCATGCCAGCTACTTAGCCCCCCAGGGAAGGCTGGTACGAAAAGAGTTCCCCCTGCCCCAAGAGACCGCCGTCCTTCTCCAAAGCTGTGCTTGAGGCAGGAGGACAGGCTAGCCAGTGGTGTCATCTAAATGATTTAAGAACAGGTACTCACTTTTGATTGGCACGTGTCGGGACCTGCCCACCGGAAGTGACCTCATAAGCCGGAAGTGATGTCGTGGCAGGAAGTGCCATGAAAAAAGCCCTTTTTGAGGCCTCAGACAATTTTAAACTGACCCAACAGTGGCAACAGTATTCCACAGCACCCCCAGAACACGTTAAGGAGGCCTGGCATCATGTTAAAACCCCAGAGCAACTCATTTTTCCGTGGCAAGGCAAGGCAAGGCTCCGCTCGCTGCCTGCCTGGCTCTGAGAACGTGCAGGCAACTCAAATGTGCAGGAAATTCAGACATTGCAGGGGCGGAGTCGACGAGTGGGCGGGAGAATGGGCGGGGCCAGCTGTAATCCTAGAAACCGGTACTCGCGTACCCCTGCATACCCCCTGTATGTCAGTCAGAGTAAAGGTGTTGCCATCTATGAGCCTCAACCCACCTTTGAGTTCTCTCTGGAGCAGTCTTCGTCTATTTCCTGTGTGCACAAAAGGGAGAGAGAGAGGCATTTGTGATGCAAATGAGCATGCTGCCTACTTTTACATGTGCATTACAAGCCCGATCAAAGCTGGAGCCACTTCCAGGCACATGTACAAAGATTCCCGGCGACTCCCGGCCGTGGCTGGGTGCCACGTTTCGTATAAACTTGTTCTTCGTTGTCTTTTTGCCCGACAGTCACAGCATTTAAAATATGTTGGGGGTGACACAATCCTTTCACCCAGTGCAGACATATATCACAAGGAGGATATTCTCATAAAGCAAGTGCTGCAGGCAGCGATCTTATCGCTTGCCTCTTCCTTCTTCTCGGCCCCGTTCAATGACAAACATGCGTTGCTGCTCAACTTTGCTCTAGTTCAGGGGGCAGGAGGAAAGAGACGGCGCAACTTTAGGAGCAGCAAGCCATGCTGCAGGTCAGGACTGGCAGGTTATGCAAGGGGGGGGGTGGCAGACACCTGAGGATGGCAGGACAGCAATGAAGACCTCTGGATGGTCTGTACAAAAGGAAGCCATAATCCTCTCGATCCCAGCCTGGGTTGCTGCAGAAACTGTCTGAGAAACAGTTGAACTGGGATTGTAAGGCTGAGTTGAAAGTCTTCTGCTGGGAACAGTTGCCCCAAAGCACCCTGTCCCACCTTTTATCACACTCACAAGTTCCACAACTGTCTGGTGACTGGCACCACATGTCGTAATTTCCCAACAGCCCCCTTGGGAACGACCAAAGTGCCATGACCTCAGAGCAGAAAGCAAGGCCTGGAAGCAAAATGCGTGAAGCTGAGGAAGGACTCTGGTGGACCGTGGCATGGGGGGGGAGCAGCATGGCAAGTACTGCAGGCACCAAAACGCACAGTGTAAGCGCCCCCTTCCACTCGCCGTCAGAGCCCTTCCGAGCAGCAATGGCAAGGTGAAATGGCTCCACAGCTCAGTGTTACTGCATTACTGCAATGTCTGAACCGGGTCCAAACTGGGTTCAGACATTGCCATTGTTTACTGCAGTGTCTGAACCGGGGACAATTCCTGAATGCTGACCCCACCCTTTCTCCAAAGGGTCCAGGGTGGTGTGCAGGGCACGCACCCCAGTTTTACCCACATTGCAGCCCTTGAAATACTTGAAGCTGAGAGATGCGCCTTCCGCCATGTTCTGTGAACTGAGCGGGGTGGGGAGAGAGAGAGAGGGAGGGGCGTTGCTCGATGGGCGGAAGCCATGGGTTGAATGCAGACCCTTTCAGCAAGGAGGTCCTTGCAAGTGGAGAAGCAGCAGCTGCAAAAAAAACTGTGTTGCCTTCTCAAGGAAGGGCTGCTATCCTATGCACACCTTCCTGGGAGTAAGCTGCTTTGAACACAATGGGAATTGTTTCTTTAAATTACGTAGGGTAAAATACACAGAGGGCACTCCCCCCCCTCTCCAGGAGGAAGAAATGGAAGCATTGTTGCCTCCCCTCCCTCCCCCCCTGCAAGCAACAGAGTCAAAAATCAAGCGCACGCCTGCTGCCTCCACCGCTGTCGCTTTTGCTTGCCACGAGCAAGGGCGAGACGCCTGCCCTTCAAAGATAAAAACCAGGAGAGGCCAAGGTGCGGTGAAGGAGGCCTCTGCCAGCAGCCAGTCTAGGGTACCTCGCGTCTCTGCTGAGGACGCAAAATGCCTACGTTTCAAGAACCACATGTGTTTCGCAGCCATACTTTCAAAAAACCATCTGGAAGGCTCTGAATTCACAGATTAATCGGTGAAAAAGAGGAAAGTGGTTTCTGGATATCCCAAGGGAAAACACTCAGGGATAAAGAAACCCATGTGGAGCTTGCGTCCAAATGTGTACTTGTTCCTATGTGGAAACGTTCTTTCCCACATAGATTTGTGCCCGTTCGATGTGAGCCTGAGCTTCTGTGATGTCACGGAACGTTCAAGAATAATCCAATTGCTCAGAGAACCTCTCCACGGTCTGGCTGCAGTGGGGAGGAGGTGGGAATGAATTTCATGAAGTGACTTAAGAGTGCAATCTTAGCCTGGATTAGGCCAGCACAGTTAAGCCAGCAAAGTTTGGCCGGCACAAAGTTTGTATGTGGTCCAAACATACTTTACGGTGTCCCTTGGGCCAGCCAAACTTTGCTGGCTTAATTAACTGTGCCAGCCTAACTCCAGGTTAGGATTGTGCTAACTCAGCCTTCTCCTTTTACTGCAGAATCACACTGTATTTTTTTTAAGCAGTACATTTGTGTGTGCATGTGTATAGGGGGGGGAGGTGTTTTACTCTTTTGGTCTGGCAATTTGTTCACTTCCACTTTTTCCCCATCAATATAATAATTTAAAAAAGGAGCTGTTAGCAGCTTTTTTTCCCCCTCATGGTAGCAACCGAGCTTTGCCAAAAGTTAATTCCTTACAATAAAATTAATCCCAGAGGTGTAAATATCCTCAAGATCTGCCAGGTCTTTTAAGATGTGCCAATGGCAAGCTCATGCAATTAGAACCGTTCCCCATAAGTGCCTGAGCCTTACAACAGGAATAGATCATTTTAATGGGGGCAATTTTTAAAATTTGTATTTAATTTGCATGATTACGATGCTGAGCTGCGCCGTGGACAGCTGAGTCCAGGAGAGAAATATTGCAGTTGTGCACTTGCAGGGTGTGGGCAATGATCTGGGCTCCAACGAGCAAACTGGGCGTTGTGCTGTAGTGTCTTCCTGGTTCAGAGTTTTATTGTCCGCTGTTGTGGGAAAGCCTGCCATTCTGGGGAGCAGGGCGGTGGGACGAACGGGCCAGAGGATCTCTAGGGTGGCTGGTCCTGGTGATCAGTGGGGCAGTGGCAAACACAGCCGAGGCTCTGCCCCAGTTGGATTGACGCAGTCCCTGACGTTGGCTCCCCCCCCCCGGTGTTACCCCGTCACACCCCCAATATGCTCCTCTCCGTTTCAAAGCAGTCAAAAATGCAAGGGCGGCCAGATGGGCCAAACGCCAGTCGCCTTCACACTTTCGGTGGCTACGCAGGTGAGAGAATGAGCCAGGGGCTGCAATGGCTCCACTGCCACTCCTGCCCATGTGACCCCCAGACCCACCCGCACAGCACGCCACGGCAGTGGGGCTGGGTTCTATCGCCAGGTCTTTTACTTTCCACTGTCGGAGCGATTCCATTGCAACCATTTATCTTGCGCAAATTCAAACTTGCTCTTCCACAGCAGAGACTCCTCCAGATGGCTGTTGTAACCTACGCTTGAAATCACAGCAGTGAAGCAAACATCTCAAAACTCAGCAATGCCTAAGCGGAACAGCAGTACAGCTGGGGACCAAGGCTGCAGGAAAGGGTCGGGAATGAGAGCTTCCAGGTCTCATGGGGGGGGAGGGGGGACCAGTTTTGTGCTTGGCACGTGAACAGATCATGTTGCTTTGGTTGCCCCATCTCCACTGACCAGCATCGACTCTCCTGGGGTTCAGCCTTTCCCCTTCTCCAGCTCTGTCCAACCTAGAGAAGGGGTTCAGGCTAGATGTTAGGCAAGTGCTCTACAGCTGTGGCAGTGGAAGGGGCAGCAGTGCTCTCCCGAAATGTTCCTCCCTCCCCCCCCAGTAGTATCTCTCAGAAGACGCTACATCATCATAGGGTATCATCCCAAATTTGAAATATGACAGTGTTCTTCTGAGTATTATTGTGTGTGTGTGTGTGTGTTGGGTGGGGGGGGGAGAATGGTGGTTAGCAGCTGGTAGCCCCTGGCAGGAATACTGTACTTGCTTGTGAGTTTCAGTTTTCTGCCCCCTGAAAATCTCCCCCAACCCTGAAGAAAACAGCAAAACGTCCCCTACCAACGTGAAGCCTTTAAATGGGACCCTTTTAATTCAATCATCTCTTGATCAAACAAATCTTCCAACCAATAAATGTATCGTGTCAAGGTTACGACAAGAGAAAGTGATTTCTCCATTTAACCCATTAAAATATTACTTGTATTATATGTGTGTCAGCCATGACTTTCATCAGTTAATTATTTGAAAGAAAGCCAGATAGACTGGTTTCTATTAAGACTGAGTAGAATCTTCTGGAGTTTCTACTAGGGGGTACAGATATAGTTATTTGAGAGAGATGAAGATAGACCCCCATCCAAAATCCACTTTATGTGAATATTTATTTAAATGATTTGTACCCCATCTATCCCTCTGAATAAGTTGAGCCCTCAAGGCTGCAAATATCCACATTTTTTTGTCTTGTATGGTACCTTATCCCCCTTGTCTGCTACTGCTTTACTGGTATTTTTCCCTAGATTACTACATCTTTGCTCTTCCTGGTTTTATTTTATGCATGCTTGCATGTTCCCAACCAATCAGGGATCACATAGTAAATGAGATTGCATCACTATATAACCAATCAGACTTTGCCATGTGTTGATACCACAGAGGGCAAATTATGCCAAGTGGGAGTAAAAGCAAGATGGGTAATATCAACAATTAGACCCATATTTTTTCACAAGCAATACTAAAAAAGTAAACAATTTCACAAAATGTTCCCCAGAACTGAGTAGTACCAATTCAGAACTATTGACTAACATTCCTGTGGTCATCAACCCTCATAAGCAAATGTCTTATGGGGTGGTGCCACCTTGTCATTTTTATTTAAATTTATTTTTGAGTCACACAATAGCCACTGCCCAGGGTTTCAAAAAAAAAGAAGAAAAAAAAAGATCAATTGTTCAGAGCAAACATCTTTCAACAGAAGCTAATACTCCTTCTCGGTTTCTCCCATTTCATGCCTATTTCTGCAAGGGGTGGCCTGGAGAGAATGAGGATTTCAAAATAGTTAGATTTCTGATCGTTTCCCATTTATTAATTGTACCAGGAGCATGTATCTGGGACCTTCTAGTCTCGGGAAGAAAAAGATCCCATTTTATCCTCGGCCCCCAGTTCTGTGCATTTACGTTGCTTACATTTTCACAGTCCGAGGAAGCAAAATGCAATTTTCCTAATCTCCCTAATGTAATGGAAGTTGTTAGGGTGAAACATGAGAGCACTGAACACTGGGCTTGTCGTGCAGCTTCCCCCCAAGGAAATGACATTTCTTCTGTCTGTAACTGCTTTCATCTTGAACAAGATTGCTTGACTTCTGCCATACTTTCTCGGCTCTCCAGCCAACAGTTCTCTGGCTTTCTCCCCGTCTCCTTTCTAGTACAAGCTGCTGTTTTTCATTTCCCCCAAATAAAACCATTCTGAAGAGGATTAGAAATCTGAGCTCTTTCGGCCGCGTGGACCGTATCTTTGAGTGATTCTCCAAGGAGATGTGGGTTTCAAATGGTGGGAGCCCCATTTGATAATGGAAAAGTGCTCCGAGGTATGAAGGATTGTGCCTCTGACATTCCTCAACATGTAGCATCTGAGGTTCCAACCCTTTGGGGTATTTTTTTTTTTGCGCCTTTGTTTCTAACAATCTCACCAGTCAAAATATCCAGGTCTAGGCATACAGGCAACCAGTTTTTCCTGATCGAAGCTCATCATATGACATACTAATTTGTTACTCAGATACAAATTTTCTATTGTTATCTGTACAAAGAGGCATTCTAAAGCATGACTATGTTTTCCGTTCAAAGTAGAAATGTCCCAGAACAGTGGTTCTCAAGCTTTTTCACACCGGGACCCACTTTTTAGAAGGACTGTCTGTCCAGGACCCACCAGAAGTGATGCCGTGGCTGGAAGTGCCGTCATTGTGACACTTTTTGAGAATGCAGCAATAAGTTGGGTTATATTCTCAGCCATTTTCCAATGGCAAGGTGAATCAGAAAGAACAAAAACTATTTACAACCTCAACACAAGCAAAACAGCCACACAGCACTCCCCCTTTCCAGCATTCCATCTTCCCCTATTTTCAATATGGCTGCTCTAGGTGCTTTGTGACCCACCTGAAATTGACTCGCAACCCACTGGTAGGTCCCAACCCACAGTTTGGGAACCACTACCCTAGAACATCAGAACATCAGAAGTGCTCCATCTCTGAAGCCGATGCTGCTTGCAGTATTGGCTTCAGAGCGCCAACGGTGAGCCTCCCTTGCGCCGACCAAAGACGATCGACGCAAGGGTTTCTCTGCCCCATATCAGGATGGGGATTGGTGGGAGGGGGGCGGCAGGAGGCGGGACTTGGGTGGGACCTGGGCGGGCTTGGGAGGTGGCCGTATGGTGATTATGCAAGATCTTATAGAGGGTGATGGCAACTGGCCTGGGTGCCTTTAAAAGGAGATTGGACAGATTTCTGGAGGAAATGTCCATCATGGGCTATAGGCCATGATGGATTGTGCAACCTCCTTACAAAGGTGGAGGGCTACTGGTACCGGGTGCAAGGGAGTGGCCACAGGATGCAAGCATCTTGTTGTCTCATACCTCCCTGGGGCACCTGGTGGGCCACTGTGAGATACAGGAAGCTGGACTAGATGGGCCCTTGGCCTGATCCAGTAGGGCTCTTCTGGTGTTCTTATGTTCTTAAGATAGAGCCACAACTGAATTCCCACTTAGCCATGACCCTCACTGGGTGACTTTGAGCTGTCCAGGTGGTTGTGAGGACAAAATGGCCAGAGGGAGAACCATGTGGGCCAGTGTGAGCTTCTTGGAGAAAGGGCTGCAATTGATGGAATTGATGGAACTGTAATTGATGGAGGCTCATCCAGTTGTAGGCATCTATAAAATGTATCTGTGTCCCACCCACCCCCGACACACACAGGGTCCTCATAATCTAAAACCTCACATGCCTACACATCCACAACCAGCTATGTTGTCAGATAAGAATTGATAAGCAGATAAGAATTGCCCCCTCATCCTTGACGTGTCTCTTTCCTGTGCCCTTCAGCTCTGTGCCCAGCAGTACCTTTGGGGGGTCTGCTTTGTAAAAGGACCCGGTACGGCGCTACCATGCCGTCACTCTTGAAGGCGGCCATAGACAGAGATTTATTCCTGACTTACCAAGGGTGAATGTCGACTGTGCTGTTTTAAGCTGTAATGGTGATTAAATCATAGAACATTCGCTATTGTATGTCCCTCTGATTTTTATCTCCATCCTTTTCACATTTCTATTCACTAAGCGAAGGCTGAGGCTTAATGCTGTATTTCTGAAAGGTCCCTGGACAGATTTAGTGCTGGAAAGGAATATATATAGACAGCTGGAATGAGGTACCCTGTTTTTACTACAGCAAATGCCTTGTATTTTAATATGCTCTCCCAGCCAACACTCAAATGCCTTCCTGGCATGCTCCTCTTAAGGTCATTGATGTTATTTGGAGGTTTGAGGCTTTCTAGATTTGGCAGATGATTTCCCAAGATTTGGTAGATCACGGCTGATTATATCTGGAACCATTTGCTGTGCACAATCCTGCACATGCAGAATTCCACAAGAAACATGGGGTAGGGTTGAAAAATCTCCTGTTTTTCTTCAACTACAGCAACACTCTAGTCCTCATGGTGAAAACATAGGGGTCGTATGTTAAAAAAATTCCTATGTTCGGGGAGAGAGTGGGGCTCAGAGCACAATCCTACCTTATGCTGGCCTAGTCAGGCCGATATAGCAGGGCCATATCCCAAGGCCCATTAGGAGGCAGCAGCAGCAACGTCCAGGACAAGGGGAGGTTTTTCTCTTGCACCCGCGTAAGCCCCAGTCACCCCTATGGGCCTGCTCGGATCTGCGCTGGCAAAATAGCAGGCACAGAGGAACGTGCACGGGAGCAGCCCAAATCGGGGCCGCCCTGGCCGGGAACTGGTGTTAGGATACGGCACTACGGCTGTCCTGCACCAAAATCGCATCACAGCCCCCTTCCCCACCCACTGCGCCGCCCAGTTATGCCCCCGGAACGCCTCTGGACCGAGCAATGCTGGCGCTTGACTGGCTCACGGCCAGCACTGCTGATGGTCGTGCCAGTGCCCGAGTGCTGACGCTGATGCTTGCGCTGGCCAAGTGCCATAGCGCCAACGCAGATGTGCTTTACGGTACATTTGCGACAGCGTTCGGCCAGCGCAAGAGCGCAGCGCCGGCACTAAGGGGGTGTCAGTCACTGTGAATGAGTAGTGCTTATCACACAATGAGACTTTCCTTCTCGGGGCAAGATCATAGAAGCCATGATCCAGATCCAGACCAGAGAGGCAAGGAGAGCACAATCCTAAACTGGAGTTAAGCCGGCACAGTTAGGTCCGCAAAGTTTGCCCGGCATAAGGCGCCATCCTCCCTGACTCCAAGAGTGGTCCAAACGCGCTTCACGGTGGCTCTTGTGCAGGCCAAACTTTGCGGGCCTAACTCCAGGTTAGGATTGCGCCCTACGTCCCCCCTCTCCCAATACAGTGGTCCAGATCTGGAAAGTCAGCCCACGGCTGCTGTTTCACGAACAAACATTAGGCACCTAATCACAGATCTCTCACTTCACATCTTGGCTGGACCCATAGAGCCGTCCAAATGACTCTTACAAAGACATACAGTTTTGTAAGAGTTACAGGCAATATTATGACAAAATGCAACAATTAAAATCATGCATAAAGACTATCTCAAGCAGAATATAACACAGCAGAAATAAGGAAAACCGTAAAGCTGATCAGACCAGTAAGAGAGCAAAGAATAAATTACTGAAGTCCATGATCACGTTGAAAGCCTGGGCAAATAAAAGATCAATTTCCTTTTAGGTTTGGCACCAGGCAAGGATCTTTGGGAAGGGCATTCCAGGGGCAGGGGGCTGTGACCCAAAAGGTCCTGCCTCTGCTCACTGTCTACCTAAACTCTGAAGGTTGCCTTCCTGTGCAACGTGTAGGACTTCCTGAGCAGAAGGCCCCTTCCTAGTCCCTTGGTGCTGCCATCTAAGCACCAGACTCAGAGCCAACATTCAGTTGTTCAGAACCCTTAGGACAAGAATGGCGTGGAGAGGACAGCATGTTTGAAATGAACAACTTCTCCCAAAATTCTCCAAAAACCTTCCAGGCACCGCAATCCTATAACCAGTAATGTCATGCAGGGGGTACGCGGGGGTACGCGAGTACCAGTTTCTAGGATTACGGCTGGCCCCGCCCATTCGCCCGCCCACTCGTCGACTCCGCCCTCTGCAATGTTTGAATTTCCTGCATGTTTGAGTTGCCTGCATGTTCTCAGAGCCAGGCAGGCAGGCAGGCAGCGAGTGGAGCCTTGCCTTGCCTTGCCACTGAAAAATGAGCTGCTCTGGGTTTTAACATGATGCCAGGCCTCCTTCACATGTTCTGGGGGTGCTGTGGAATACTGTTGCGACTGTTGGGTCAGTTTAAAATCATCTGAGGCCTCAAAAAGGGCTTTTTTCATGTCACTTCCTGCCACGACATCACTTCCGGCTTATGACGTCACTTCCGGTGGGCGGGTCCCGACACGTGCCAATCAAAAGTGAGTACCGCTTCTTAAATCATTTAGATGACACCACTGCCTATAACCCGCACAATCCTATAACCCGCATCGGCGCTAAGGCAACGGGACCGGTGCAGCAGGCAGCACCAGTCCCACTGTGCCCGCGCTGCACCTCACTTGCATCCGCCAAAGTCGGCCGGCGCAAGGGAGACGCCATTTTGGAACGGGGCGGGGGGAGGGCATTTCTGGGCAGGCGGTGGGTGGGCTGGCAGGTGTGCCGGCCCAGAACGGAGGCAGGTCCAGGATTTGGCCATAAGGCCCTGATTTGGGTCTCCTTGGTCTGCGCCTGCTATTTAGCAGGCACAGATCCGAAGAGTGCTTGGGGAGGCTGGAGCCCCCTACAGTAAGGGTGAAAATGTGCCCTTCCCAACCCAGCGTTGGATATGGCACCGGCCGGCCAGCCTCGCCATTCCGGCACTGTATAGGATTGTGCCCTAAGTGAAAGTAGACAGCATTCTTTCAGTTGTCTAAGGGCCCAGTCCTCTCCAACCTCCCAGTGCTGATGCAGCCGTAATCCAGACCTGAAGTAAGGGAGCAAACATTCTCTTACCTTGAGGAGGCCCCTGTGAGTCGCCCTTCGTCCACAGGATGCAGTGCACACCCCGTTGGCGCATCTCCACCGCTGCTGGAAAGTTGGAGAGGACTGAGTTGCCCAACTCCTGACGCAGTGAGTTCTTCTGCAGTTCTTGATGGAACCAGGTCGAAGTGAGCCTACCTGCCCAGATCCAAGCCAGCCACACTGATACGAAGAACGCCGAATGCCCCCTTCACAGTCCTTCACTGCCAGGTCTAATGAACAGCCCATCCAGCTGTTTCCAATGGAAAATTCTGAAGTTGAGGTTTTCTCCATCAAATCAGCATTACAGACTTAAAATGCAGTCTTTAATTAGACGCTGCTATTAACTGGATTCTTGCATGATTTAAATCTGGCTGTTAATCTCCGCCATTCTATGCTGCCGTAGTTTTTATGACATCTAGTGAGTGACTCCTTTATGTTGCAATCTATCTGAAAACCACCTTATTTTTTTTCCTTTCTTTTTTTAGAGGAATAAAGGACATGAGACTGAAATGAAAGGTTTTTCTGAGTCCGTCCATTAGTAATTTTCTGCTTAGTATTTGAAAAATGGCTCATTTTAATTGCTTCACAGAGGAGAAAGCTATCAAAGCTAATGTTCTTTCTTTCCAAACTTTTATAATTATTTCTCTCGGACTGTTATTTGAAATGGTTTGAAAATATTTTCATTAAAATGTAGATTTTTTTTCCTCTTTCAAAAGGACTTCTATTCCCTCATGTGTGCCTCCCCCCCCCTCCGCAAGTCTCATTTCTTTTTTTGGCTACTAGTTTCATACTATTTATAGATGAAGGCCAACATTTGAAAAAAAAATAGAGCAAGTGCATCTGTCATCTTCTGATTGCTAATACTGACCGAACACTCACAGAATTGAAAATCATGTCAAACTCTGGTTTCTAAGGGAAAGAACATGTTTATGAGATGGCTTCCCCATTTTTTTCTCCAAGATTCTGGAAGTCCAGAGAAAGAGTTCGACCCCAATGCCTTCTCCTTTAAGCGTCATAGTGCTTAGAGCAAACAATAGTCCTCAATATGCCTTTTACTTCTCTCCTTACAAGATTTCACTGTGGGAAATAGCTCACTTCAGACATTCTGCCCCACGACTAAAAGCATGGAATATAGAGCAAGATGGCATGTATTGGTGGGTCCCTTGCCCTATATGCGCACAGGTGAAAAGGAGATGCTACATGTGTAAACCTCCAGGATTAAGAACATCAGAACACAAGGAGCCCCACAGGATCAGGCCAAAGGCCCATCTAGTCCAGCTTCCTGTATCTCACAGTGGCCCACCAGGTGCCTCAGAGAGCATGCGAGACAACCGGAGGCCTGCATCCTGTTGCCACTCCTTTGCACCTGGCATTCTGAGGTAGCCTACTACTGACGTAAGGAGGTTGCACAACTTATAGGCCATGATGGACTTTGGAGGAAAATCTGTCCTATCCCCTTTTCAAGGCACCTAGGTCAGATGCCATCACTACTTTCTGTGGCAAGGAGTTCCACAGCTTAGTTACCTGCTAGGTAAAACAAGTATTTTCTTTTATCTGTTCTAACTCTCCCAACACTCAATTTTAATGGATGTCCTCTGCTTCTGGTGTTGTGAGAGAGGGAAAAGAGCATCCCTCTATTGACTCTATTCCTCCCATGCGTAATTCTGATGGTGCAGAGTTCCTGTTTGCAAGGAAAGCCTGTGTGCAGACACCTGTATGCAGATAGAAGCCTCTTCCATAGTACGAACAAAGTTTGGAGGTGGGCCAAGGTGTGTGTTCTGGCAGTCCACTCCACACATCCAACATACACATTGAGGAAGATCTGAAGAGGGCATCTGTGACTATAATCATCATTGCCTCTTCTCCAGCCTTGTATGATCTCATTCTGAGGCCACAGATCTAAATGTGGTTGACTTCAGCTCAGTTTGCTCCAGAAATGCTTGCACTCTTCCCATCATGCTCTGCTCTTCCTAGCAGTGTCTCACCGTGAAATTCTCATAGTGGGTGTTTTTTTCAAAACCAGCTCTGTGGTTCTCACTGAGTCGTAGCTTGAGAAAAAGCAGAGCTTGATGAGAATGGTTGTTTAAACACTCAATTTCCAGGAAACTGAATAAAAACTATTTTTAAAAAATAACTGAAAGGGAGGCATGATCCAACCACCGTGAAATGTGGCCAAACTGTTCCCACAGTTACCCATCTGGAAAGCTCCCCCAACTCTCCTTGTGTCTTTGTCATGGTCTTCTATCCTAGCGGGTCATCAAAGTCTGTACTTTCAGCTCTGACGGGCCGTAGATTTCTAGAATTCCAGATGTGAGTTTTTCCCAGCCCTGCCTAGAAGCATAGGAAAGCATGGAAAAGCAGGATACAAATAAGTGGAACGGAATTGTATTAGCGTTTTAATTTTGTTTGCTTCCTAGTGGATTTTTTTTTAATGCCAGAATTGAAATATATAGCAAATGAATCTACCTGGGGCCACCTATGCCCAAGGATGGACGAAGCTGACCTGCTCTGCTCCTGAGAAGCTGCCGCAATAGTTTAAAGGCACTGTATGGACCTCTCTCTCTCTCTCTCTCTCTCTCTCTCTCTCTCTCTCTCTCTCTCACCCACCCACCCACCCACCCAGTTCCTTGTTTTTTCTTTCTTTTATTAGGTGAGTGAGAGAGGTACCAGGGATGTCACACAGCATCAACAAACACAATTCTTTCTTTCCTCCAGGACAAATCCACAACAGAAGCAATCCCGGCTAGGCTTGGGCCTGCACGGCCCCTTGGAAATCATTGCGAACACCTCGCTGATTATGATTCCATGGCAAGCTGCCTACCCCTGGCTTGCCACGATGCCTCCTTGAGGAGATGTGCAGGCGCTCAGTAATGCCGAGAAGCGGGTGTAGCGGGGATGCTGTTGTGTGCTGTGGTATGTCTGTTTTTAATTATCAGGAAAACACTTTGGTCCTTAAGTGTCCTGCAGCAGCCATGGCATCATCCCAGCAGCCATTTCTAGCATTTTCCTTCAGAGAGCTGCTGAAGAGGAGCATCCATAATCATGTACAGAGCTTCTAGAAGAAGAAGAAGAAGAAGAAGAAGAAGAAGAAGAAGAAGAAGAAG
>JAJKFI010016422.1:0-14812 GCA_029204185.1 Lerista edwardsae | reverse complement strand
CTCTCTCTCTCTCTCTCTCTCTCTCTCTCTCTCTCTCTCTCTCTTTATTTGTGATGCTGCAGCAATTACACTGTAAAAGTGCTGCCCAAGATTGATTGCTTGGATCTGTAGTTCAATTGTAAATTAGAATACACATCCTCCCTGGGGATGCCTGGCCCCCTATTTGTGATTAAGAAAAAAGCCCCATAATAGACTAATAGCCAAAAGTTCTCTCTCTTTTACTTTCAGGCAATTAGCTTGATGAAATGGCCTCTTTCTGTGTACCCTGAAAGTGTAAACCGATATCATAATGAAGTATATGATGTTTATTCTATTATTTTCAGCTTCTCGCTTATGGGGAAGGGGGTGGGTGGGTGGGAATGCATAAGTAATGTGCTGCTTTGTCTGGTGCATTTACCAACAGTAAAGTGAAAGTCTTCCTTAAAGAGACAGTGCAGCTGGCTGGACGTCTTTAAATTAAGCCAGATGTTAAGCGGAGGTGAGCCCTTCCCTGCAGAGAACAAGGCTGTGCTCAGAGAGTCTGCACTCCGTTCTTGGGGGCGCAGGAGGGAGTGAGGCCTGCGCGTTACAAAGCACACCTCTGTTCAAAGAAAGTTGCATCCCCCACCCCAGTCACTCATCATAGACGAGATGGGCTTCCCCAGAACGGCCTGGAAAGTTCCAGAAGCAGGAGAGGCCGGGATGCCTCCCAGTATGTGCCCTGGCTGGGGCAAGAGAGAGGAGTTAGACTCCCGTTTAGAGTGGCCCACTGCCTACTGATTTTCTGGAACTGCTTATAGAACTGCTACGTGGCAGGGAAACCGCTGAGGCCTCCGAAAGACCAAAAGCATTAGAACCAGAAAGCACAAAGGCTACGACTACGGACACTTCCGACTCCTTCTGGACCGGCCAGTCTCTGCTGGCTCCCCTCCAGCCCACAAAGTCCTGCCTCTAGCCCATACCACGGGGGCAGCCTGTGCTGCCCCACTGCATCCAGGTAGGCAGCCACTGGTGGGAGCCTCATGGGTCAGAGGTGGGGAGGGGCGTTTCTGAGAGGGGGAGGGTGGAATGGGGAGGGTGGGGCTCGGAACGGGGATGGGGTCAGAGGAGCAGGTCTCTGCCGTATCCTGTCCTCCCACCCGAACCCTTACGTGGGGCTGCTCAGGCTCATGCCAGCTACTTAGCCCCCCAGGGAAGGCTGGTACGAAAAGAGTTCCCCCTGCCCCAAGAGACCGCCGTCCTTCTCCAAAGCTGTGCTTGAGGCAGGAGGACAGGCTAGCCAGTGGTGTCATCTAAATGATTTAAGAACAGGTACTCACTTTTGATTGGCACGTGTCGGGACCTGCCCACCGGAAGTGACCTCATAAGCCGGAAGTGATGTCGTGGCAGGAAGTGCCATGAAAAAAGCCCTTTTTGAGGCCTCAGACAATTTTAAACTGACCCAACAGTGGCAACAGTATTCCACAGCACCCCCAGAACACGTTAAGGAGGCCTGGCATCATGTTAAAACCCCAGAGCAACTCATTTTTCCGTGGCAAGGCAAGGCAAGGCTCCGCTCGCTGCCTGCCTGGCTCTGAGAACGTGCAGGCAACTCAAATGTGCAGGAAATTCAGACATTGCAGGGGCGGAGTCGACGAGTGGGCGGGAGAATGGGCGGGGCCAGCTGTAATCCTAGAAACCGGTACTCGCGTACCCCTGCATACCCCCTGTATGTCAGTCAGAGTAAAGGTGTTGCCATCTATGAGCCTCAACCCACCTTTGAGTTCTCTCTGGAGCAGTCTTCGTCTATTTCCTGTGTGCACAAAAGGGAGAGAGAGAGGCATTTGTGATGCAAATGAGCATGCTGCCTACTTTTACATGTGCATTACAAGCCCGATCAAAGCTGGAGCCACTTCCAGGCACATGTACAAAGATTCCCGGCGACTCCCGGCCGTGGCTGGGTGCCACGTTTCGTATAAACTTGTTCTTCGTTGTCTTTTTGCCCGACAGTCACAGCATTTAAAATATGTTGGGGGTGACACAATCCTTTCACCCAGTGCAGACATATATCACAAGGAGGATATTCTCATAAAGCAAGTGCTGCAGGCAGCGATCTTATCGCTTGCCTCTTCCTTCTTCTCGGCCCCGTTCAATGACAAACATGCGTTGCTGCTCAACTTTGCTCTAGTTCAGGGGGCAGGAGGAAAGAGACGGCGCAACTTTAGGAGCAGCAAGCCATGCTGCAGGTCAGGACTGGCAGGTTATGCAAGGGGGGGGTGGCAGACACCTGAGGATGGCAGGACAGCAATGAAGACCTCTGGATGGTCTGTACAAAAGGAAGCCATAATCCTCTCGATCCCAGCCTGGGTTGCTGCAGAAACTGTCTGAGAAACAGTTGAACTGGGATTGTAAGGCTGAGTTGAAAGTCTTCTGCTGGGAACAGTTGCCCCAAAGCACCCTGTCCCACCTTTTATCACACTCACAAGTTCCACAACTGTCTGGTGACTGGCACCACATGTCGTAATTTCCCAACAGCCCCCTTGGGAACGACCAAAGTGCCATGACCTCAGAGCAGAAAGCAAGGCCTGGAAGCAAAATGCGTGAAGCTGAGGAAGGACTCTGGTGGACCGTGGCATGGGGGGGGAGCAGCATGGCAAGTACTGCAGGCACCAAAACGCACAGTGTAAGCGCCCCCTTCCACTCGCCGTCAGAGCCCTTCCGAGCAGCAATGGCAAGGTGAAATGGCTCCACAGCTCAGTGTTACTGCATTACTGCAATGTCTGAACCGGGTCCAAACTGGGTTCAGACATTGCCATTGTTTACTGCAGTGTCTGAACCGGGGACAATTCCTGAATGCTGACCCCACCCTTTCTCCAAAGGGTCCAGGGTGGTGTGCAGGGCACGCACCCCAGTTTTACCCACATTGCAGCCCTTGAAATACTTGAAGCTGAGAGATGCGCCTTCCGCCATGTTCTGTGAACTGAGCGGGGTGGGGAGAGAGAGAGAGGGAGGGGCGTTGCTCGATGGGCGGAAGCCATGGGTTGAATGCAGACCCTTTCAGCAAGGAGGTCCTTGCAAGTGGAGAAGCAGCAGCTGCAAAAAAAACTGTGTTGCCTTCTCAAGGAAGGGCTGCTATCCTATGCACACCTTCCTGGGAGTAAGCTGCTTTGAACACAATGGGAATTGTTTCTTTAAATTACGTAGGGTAAAATACACAGAGGGCACTCCCCCCCCTCTCCAGGAGGAAGAAATGGAAGCATTGTTGCCTCCCCTCCCTCCCCCCCTGCAAGCAACAGAGTCAAAAATCAAGCGCACGCCTGCTGCCTCCACCGCTGTCGCTTTTGCTTGCCACGAGCAAGGGCGAGACGCCTGCCCTTCAAAGATAAAAACCAGGAGAGGCCAAGGTGCGGTGAAGGAGGCCTCTGCCAGCAGCCAGTCTAGGGTACCTCGCGCCTCTGCTGAGGACGCAAAATGCCTACGTTTCAAGAACCACATGTGTTTCGCAGCCATACTTTCAAAAAACCATCTGGAAGGCTCTGAATTCACAGATTAATCGGTGAAAAAGAGGAAAGTGGTTTCTGGATATCCCAAGGGAAAACACTCAGGGATAAAGAAACCCATGTGGAGCTTGCGTCCAAATGTGTACTTGTTCCTATGTGGAAACGTTCTTTCCCACATAGATTTGTGCCCGTTCGATGTGAGCCTGAGCTTCTGTGATGTCACGGAACGTTCAAGAATAATCCAATTGCTCAGAGAACCTCTCCACGGTCTGGCTGCAGTGGGGAGGAGGTGGGAATGAATTTCATGAAGTGACTTAAGAGTGCAATCTTAGCCTGGATTAGGCCAGCACAGTTAAGCCAGCAAAGTTTGGCCGGCACAAAGTTTGTATGTGGTCCAAACATACTTTACGGTGTCCCTTGGGCCAGCCAAACTTTGCTGGCTTAATTAACTGTGCCAGCCTAACTCCAGGTTAGGATTGTGCTAACTCAGCCTTCTCCTTTTACTGCAGAATCACACTGTATTTTTTTTAAGCAGTACATTTGTGTGTGCATGTGTATAGGGGGGGGAGGTGTTTTACTCTTTTGGTCTGGCAATTTGTTCACTTCCACTTTTTCCCCATCAATATAATAATTTAAAAAAGGAGCTGTTAGCAGCTTTTTTTCCCCCTCATGGTAGCAACCGAGCTTTGCCAAAAGTTAATTCCTTACAATAAAATTAATCCCAGAGGTGTAAATATCCTCAAGATCTGCCAGGTCTTTTAAGATGTGCCAATGGCAAGCTCATGCAATTAGAACCGTTCCCCATAAGTGCCTGAGCCTTACAACAGGAATAGATCATTTTAATGGGGGCAATTTTTAAAATTTGTATTTAATTTGCATGATTACGATGCTGAGCTGCGCCGTGGACAGCTGAGTCCAGGAGAGAAATATTGCAGTTGTGCACTTGCAGGGTGTGGGCAATGATCTGGGCTCCAACGAGCAAACTGGGCGTTGTGCTGTAGTGTCTTCCTGGTTCAGAGTTTTATTGTCCGCTGTTGTGGGAAAGCCTGCCATTCTGGGGAGCAGGGCGGTGGGACGAACGGGCCAGAGGATCTCTAGGGTGGCTGGTCCTGGTGATCAGTGGGGCAGTGGCAAACACAGCCGAGGCTCTGCCCCAGTTGGATTGACGCAGTCCCTGACGTTGGCTCCCCCCCCCCCGGTGTTACCCCGTCACACCCCCAATATGCTCCTCTCCGTTTCAAAGCAGTCAAAAATGCAAGGGCGGCCAGATGGGCCAAACGCCAGTCGCCTTCACACTTTCGGTGGCTACGCAGGTGAGAGAATGAGCCAGGGGCTGCAATGGCTCCACTGCCACTCCTGCCCATGTGACCCCCAGACCCACCCGCACAGCACGCCACGGCAGTGGGGCTGGGTTCTATCGCCAGGTCTTTTACTTTCCACTGTCGGAGCG
The DNA here is from genome assembly GCA_029204185.1 of Lerista edwardsae. Lineage (NCBI taxonomy): Eukaryota > Metazoa > Chordata > Lepidosauria > Squamata > Scincidae > Lerista > Lerista edwardsae. The sequence continues at coordinate 9,904 of JAJKFI010016422.1, read as the reverse complement.
ATTCCATTGCAACCATTTATCTTGCGCAAATTCAAACTTGCTCTTCCACAGCAGAGACTCCTCCAGATGGCTGTTGTAACCTACGCTTGAAATCACAGCAGTGAAGCAAACATCTCAAAACTCAGCAATGCCTAAGCGGAACAGCAGTACAGCTGGGGACCAAGGCTGCAGGAAAGGGTCGGGAATGAGAGCTTCCAGGTCTCATGGGGGGGGAGGGGGGACCAGTTTTGTGCTTGGCACGTGAACAGATCATGTTGCTTTGGTTGCCCCATCTCCACTGACCAGCATCGACTCTCCTGGGGTTCAGCCTTTCCCCTTCTCCAGCTCTGTCCAACCTAGAGAAGGGGTTCAGGCTAGATGTTAGGCAAGTGCTCTACAGCTGTGGCAGTGGAAGGGGCAGCAGTGCTCTCCCGAAATGTTCCTCCCTCCCCCCCAGTAGTATCTCTCAGAAGACGCTACATCATCATAGGGTATCATCCCAAATTTGAAATATGACAGTGTTCTTCTGAGTATTATTGTGTGTGTGTGTGTGTGTTGGGTGGGGGGGGGAGAATGGTGGTTAGCAGCTGGTAGCCCCTGGCAGGAATACTGTACTTGCTTGTGAGTTTCAGTTTTCTGCCCCCTGAAAATCTCCCCCAACCCTGAAGAAAACAGCAAAACGTCCCCTACCAACGTGAAGCCTTTAAATGGGACCCTTTTAATTCAATCATCTCTTGATCAAACAAATCTTCCAACCAATAAATGTATCGTGTCAAGGTTACGACAAGAGAAAGTGATTTCTCCATTTAACCCATTAAAATATTACTTGTATTATATGTGTGTCAGCCATGACTTTCATCAGTTAATTATTTGAAAGAAAGCCAGATAGACTGGTTTCTATTAAGACTGAGTAGAATCTTCTGGAGTTTCTACTAGGGGGTACAGATATAGTTATTTGAGAGAGATGAAGATAGACCCCCATCCAAAATCCACTTTATGTGAATATTTATTTAAATGATTTGTACCCCATCTATCCCTCTGAATAAGTTGAGCCCTCAAGGCTGCAAATATCCACATTTTTTTGTCTTGTATGGTACCTTATCCCCCTTGTCTGCTACTGCTTTACTGGTATTTTTCCCTAGATTACTACATCTTTGCTCTTCCTGGTTTTATTTTATGCATGCTTGCATGTTCCCAACCAATCAGGGATCACATAGTAAATGAGATTGCATCACTATATAACCAATCAGACTTTGCCATGTGTTGATACCACAGAGGGCAAATTATGCCAAGTGGGAGTAAAAGCAAGATGGGTAATATCAACAATTAGACCCATATTTTTTCACAAGCAATACTAAAAAAGTAAACAATTTCACAAAATGTTCCCCAGAACTGAGTAGTACCAATTCAGAACTATTGACTAACATTCCTGTGGTCATCAACCCTCATAAGCAAATGTCTTATGGGGTGGTGCCACCTTGTCATTTTTATTTAAATTTATTTTTGAGTCACACAATAGCCACTGCCCAGGGTTTCAAAAAAAAAGAAGAAAAAAAAAGATCAATTGTTCAGAGCAAACATCTTTCAACAGAAGCTAATACTCCTTCTCGGTTTCTCCCATTTCATGCCTATTTCTGCAAGGGGTGGCCTGGAGAGAATGAGGATTTCAAAATAGTTAGATTTCTGATCGTTTCCCATTTATTAATTGTACCAGGAGCATGTATCTGGGACCTTCTAGTCTCGGGAAGAAAAAGATCCCATTTTATCCTCGGCCCCCAGTTCTGTGCATTTACGTTGCTTACATTTTCACAGTCCGAGGAAGCAAAATGCAATTTTCCTAATCTCCCTAATGTAATGGAAGTTGTTAGGGTGAAACATGAGAGCACTGAACACTGGGCTTGTCGTGCAGCTTCCCCCCAAGGAAATGACATTTCTTCTGTCTGTAACTGCTTTCATCTTGAACAAGATTGCTTGACTTCTGCCATACTTTCTCGGCTCTCCAGCCAACAGTTCTCTGGCTTTCTCCCCGTCTCCTTTCTAGTACAAGCTGCTGTTTTTCATTTCCCCCAAATAAAACCATTCTGAAGAGGATTAGAAATCTGAGCTCTTTCGGCCGCGTGGACCGTATCTTTGAGTGATTCTCCAAGGAGATGTGGGTTTCAAATGGTGGGAGCCCCATTTGATAATGGAAAAGTGCTCCGAGGTATGAAGGATTGTGCCTCTGACATTCCTCAACATGTAGCATCTGAGGTTCCAACCCTTTGGGGTATTTTTTTTTTTGCGCCTTTGTTTCTAACAATCTCACCAGTCAAAATATCCAGGTCTAGGCATACAGGCAACCAGTTTTTCCTGATCGAAGCTCATCATATGACATACTAATTTGTTACTCAGATACAAATTTTCTATTGTTATCTGTACAAAGAGGCATTCTAAAGCATGACTATGTTTTCCGTTCAAAGTAGAAATGTCCCAGAACAGTGGTTCTCAAGCTTTTTCACACCGGGACCCACTTTTTAGAAGGACTGTCTGTCCAGGACCCACCAGAAGTGATGCCGTGGCTGGAAGTGCCGTCATTGTGACACTTTTTGAGAATGCAGCAATAAGTTGGGTTATATTCTCAGCCATTTTCCAATGGCAAGGTGAATCAGAAAGAACAAAAACTATTTACAACCTCAACACAAGCAAAACAGCCACACAGCACTCCCCCTTTCCAGCATTCCATCTTCCCCTATTTTCAATATGGCTGCTCTAGGTGCTTTGTGACCCACCTGAAATTGACTCGCAACCCACTGGTAGGTCCCAACCCACAGTTTGGGAACCACTACCCTAGAACATCAGAACATCAGAAGTGCTCCATCTCTGAAGCCGATGCTGCTTGCAGTATTGGCTTCAGAGCGCCAACGGTGAGCCTCCCTTGCGCCGACCAAAGACGATCGACGCAAGGGTTTCTCTGCCCCATATCAGGATGGGGATTGGTGGGAGGGGGGCGGCAGGAGGCGGGACTTGGGTGGGACCTGGGCGGGCTTGGGAGGTGGCCGTATGGTGATTATGCAAGATCTTATAGAGGGTGATGGCAACTGGCCTGGGTGCCTTTAAAAGGAGATTGGACAGATTTCTGGAGGAAATGTCCATCATGGGCTATAGGCCATGATGGATTGTGCAACCTCCTTACAAAGGTGGAGGGCTACTGGTACCGGGTGCAAGGGAGTGGCCACAGGATGCAAGCATCTTGTTGTCTCATACCTCCCTGGGGCACCTGGTGGGCCACTGTGAGATACAGGAAGCTGGACTAGATGGGCCCTTGGCCTGATCCAGTAGGGCTCTTCTGGTGTTCTTATGTTCTTAAGATAGAGCCACAACTGAATTCCCACTTAGCCATGACCCTCACTGGGTGACTTTGAGCTGTCCAGGTGGTTGTGAGGACAAAATGGCCAGAGGGAGAACCATGTGGGCCAGTGTGAGCTTCTTGGAGAAAGGGCTGCAATTGATGGAATTGATGGAACTGTAATTGATGGAGGCTCATCCAGTTGTAGGCATCTATAAAATGTATCTGTGTCCCACCCACCCCCGACACACACAGGGTCCTCATAATCTAAAACCTCACATGCCTACACATCCACAACCAGCTATGTTGTCAGATAAGAATTGATAAGCAGATAAGAATTGCCCCCTCATCCTTGACGTGTCTCTTTCCTGTGCCCTTCAGCTCTGTGCCCAGCAGTACCTTTGGGGGGTCTGCTTTGTAAAAGGACCCGGTACGGCGCTACCATGCCGTCACTCTTGAAGGCGGCCATAGACAGAGATTTATTCCTGACTTACCAAGGGTGAATGTCGACTGTGCTGTTTTAAGCTGTAATGGTGATTAAATCATAGAACATTCGCTATTGTATGTCCCTCTGATTTTTATCTCCATCCTTTTCACATTTCTATTCACTAAGCGAAGGCTGAGGCTTAATGCTGTATTTCTGAAAGGTCCCTGGACAGATTTAGTGCTGGAAAGGAATATATATAGACAGCTGGAATGAGGTACCCTGTTTTTACTACAGCAAATGCCTTGTATTTTAATATGCTCTCCCAGCCAACACTCAAATGCCTTCCTGGCATGCTCCTCTTAAGGTCATTGATGTTATTTGGAGGTTTGAGGCTTTCTAGATTTGGCAGATGATTTCCCAAGATTTGGTAGATCACGGCTGATTATATCTGGAACCATTTGCTGTGCACAATCCTGCACATGCAGAATTCCACAAGAAACATGGGGTAGGGTTGAAAAATCTCCTGTTTTTCTTCAACTACAGCAACACTCTAGTCCTCATGGTGAAAACATAGGGGTCGTATGTTAAAAAAATTCCTATGTTCGGGGAGAGAGTGGGGCTCAGAGCACAATCCTACCTTATGCTGGCCTAGTCAGGCCGATATAGCAGGGCCATATCCCAAGGCCCATTAGGAGGCAGCAGCAGCAACGTCCAGGACAAGGGGAGGTTTTTCTCTTGCACCCGCGTAAGCCCCAGTCACCCCTATGGGCCTGCTCGGATCTGCGCTGGCAAAATAGCAGGCACAGAGGAACGTGCACGGGAGCAGCCCAAATCGGGGCCGCCCTGGCCGGGAACTGGTGTTAGGATACGGCACTACGGCTGTCCTGCACCAAAATCGCATCACAGCCCCCTTCCCCACCCACTGCGCCGCCCAGTTATGCCCCCGGAACGCCTCTGGACCGAGCAATGCTGGCGCTTGACTGGCTCACGGCCAGCACTGCTGATGGTCGTGCCAGTGCCCGAGTGCTGACGCTGATGCTTGCGCTGGCCAAGTGCCATAGCGCCAACGCAGATGTGCTTTACGGTACATTTGCGACAGCGTTCGGCCAGCGCAAGAGCGCAGCGCCGGCACTAAGGGGGTGTCAGTCACTGTGAATGAGTAGTGCTTATCACACAATGAGACTTTCCTTCTCGGGGCAAGATCATAGAAGCCATGATCCAGATCCAGACCAGAGAGGCAAGGAGAGCACAATCCTAAACTGGAGTTAAGCCGGCACAGTTAGGTCCGCAAAGTTTGCCCGGCATAAGGCGCCATCCTCCCTGACTCCAAGAGTGGTCCAAACGCGCTTCACGGTGGCTCTTGTGCAGGCCAAACTTTGCGGGCCTAACTCCAGGTTAGGATTGCGCCCTACGTCCCCCCTCTCCCAATACAGTGGTCCAGATCTGGAAAGTCAGCCCACGGCTGCTGTTTCACGAACAAACATTAGGCACCTAATCACAGATCTCTCACTTCACATCTTGGCTGGACCCATAGAGCCGTCCAAATGACTCTTACAAAGACATACAGTTTTGTAAGAGTTACAGGCAATATTATGACAAAATGCAACAATTAAAATCATGCATAAAGACTATCTCAAGCAGAATATAACACAGCAGAAATAAGGAAAACCGTAAAGCTGATCAGACCAGTAAGAGAGCAAAGAATAAATTACTGAAGTCCATGATCACGTTGAAAGCCTGGGCAAATAAAAGATCAATTTCCTTTTAGGTTTGGCACCAGGCAAGGATCTTTGGGAAGGGCATTCCAGGGGCAGGGGGCTGTGACCCAAAAGGTCCTGCCTCTGCTCACTGTCTACCTAAACTCTGAAGGTTGCCTTCCTGTGCAACGTGTAGGACTTCCTGAGCAGAAGGCCCCTTCCTAGTCCCTTGGTGCTGCCATCTAAGCACCAGACTCAGAGCCAACATTCAGTTGTTCAGAACCCTTAGGACAAGAATGGCGTGGAGAGGACAGCATGTTTGAAATGAACAACTTCTCCCAAAATTCTCCAAAAACCTTCCAGGCACCGCAATCCTATAACCAGTAATGTCATGCAGGGGGTACGCGGGGGTACGCGAGTACCAGTTTCTAGGATTACGGCTGGCCCCGCCCATTCGCCCGCCCACTCGTCGACTCCGCCCTCTGCAATGTTTGAATTTCCTGCATGTTTGAGTTGCCTGCATGTTCTCAGAGCCAGGCAGGCAGGCAGGCAGCGAGTGGAGCCTTGCCTTGCCTTGCCACTGAAAAATGAGCTGCTCTGGGTTTTAACATGATGCCAGGCCTCCTTCACATGTTCTGGGGGTGCTGTGGAATACTGTTGCGACTGTTGGGTCAGTTTAAAATCATCTGAGGCCTCAAAAAGGGCTTTTTTCATGTCACTTCCTGCCACGACATCACTTCCGGCTTATGACGTCACTTCCGGTGGGCGGGTCCCGACACGTGCCAATCAAAAGTGAGTACCGCTTCTTAAATCATTTAGATGACACCACTGCCTATAACCCGCACAATCCTATAACCCGCATCGGCGCTAAGGCAACGGGACCGGTGCAGCAGGCAGCACCAGTCCCACTGTGCCCGCGCTGCACCTCACTTGCATCCGCCAAAGTCGGCCGGCGCAAGGGAGACGCCATTTTGGAACGGGGCGGGGGGAGGGCATTTCTGGGCAGGCGGTGGGTGGGCTGGCAGGTGTGCCGGCCCAGAACGGAGGCAGGTCCAGGATTTGGCCATAAGGCCCTGATTTGGGTCTCCTTGGTCTGCGCCTGCTATTTAGCAGGCACAGATCCGAAGAGTGCTTGGGGAGGCTGGAGCCCCCTACAGTAAGGGTGAAAATGTGCCCTTCCCAACCCAGCGTTGGATATGGCACCGGCCGGCCAGCCTCGCCATTCCGGCACTGTATAGGATTGTGCCCTAAGTGAAAGTAGACAGCATTCTTTCAGTTGTCTAAGGGCCCAGTCCTCTCCAACCTCCCAGTGCTGATGCAGCCGTAATCCAGACCTGAAGTAAGGGAGCAAACATTCTCTTACCTTGAGGAGGCCCCTGTGAGTCGCCCTTCGTCCACAGGATGCAGTGCACACCCCGTTGGCGCATCTCCACCGCTGCTGGAAAGTTGGAGAGGACTGAGTTGCCCAACTCCTGACGCAGTGAGTTCTTCTGCAGTTCTTGATGGAACCAGGTCGAAGTGAGCCTACCTGCCCAGATCCAAGCCAGCCACACTGATACGAAGAACGCCGAATGCCCCCTTCACAGTCCTTCACTGCCAGGTCTAATGAACAGCCCATCCAGCTGTTTCCAATGGAAAATTCTGAAGTTGAGGTTTTCTCCATCAAATCAGCATTACAGACTTAAAATGCAGTCTTTAATTAGACGCTGCTATTAACTGGATTCTTGCATGATTTAAATCTGGCTGTTAATCTCCGCCATTCTATGCTGCCGTAGTTTTTATGACATCTAGTGAGTGACTCCTTTATGTTGCAATCTATCTGAAAACCACCTTATTTTTTTTCCTTTCTTTTTTTAGAGGAATAAAGGACATGAGACTGAAATGAAAGGTTTTTCTGAGTCCGTCCATTAGTAATTTTCTGCTTAGTATTTGAAAAATGGCTCATTTTAATTGCTTCACAGAGGAGAAAGCTATCAAAGCTAATGTTCTTTCTTTCCAAACTTTTATAATTATTTCTCTCGGACTGTTATTTGAAATGGTTTGAAAATATTTTCATTAAAATGTAGATTTTTTTTCCTCTTTCAAAAGGACTTCTATTCCCTCATGTGTGCCTCCCCCCCCCTCCGCAAGTCTCATTTCTTTTTTTGGCTACTAGTTTCATACTATTTATAGATGAAGGCCAACATTTGAAAAAAAAATAGAGCAAGTGCATCTGTCATCTTCTGATTGCTAATACTGACCGAACACTCACAGAATTGAAAATCATGTCAAACTCTGGTTTCTAAGGGAAAGAACATGTTTATGAGATGGCTTCCCCATTTTTTTCTCCAAGATTCTGGAAGTCCAGAGAAAGAGTTCGACCCCAATGCCTTCTCCTTTAAGCGTCATAGTGCTTAGAGCAAACAATAGTCCTCAATATGCCTTTTACTTCTCTCCTTACAAGATTTCACTGTGGGAAATAGCTCACTTCAGACATTCTGCCCCACGACTAAAAGCATGGAATATAGAGCAAGATGGCATGTATTGGTGGGTCCCTTGCCCTATATGCGCACAGGTGAAAAGGAGATGCTACATGTGTAAACCTCCAGGATTAAGAACATCAGAACACAAGGAGCCCCACAGGATCAGGCCAAAGGCCCATCTAGTCCAGCTTCCTGTATCTCACAGTGGCCCACCAGGTGCCTCAGAGAGCATGCGAGACAACCGGAGGCCTGCATCCTGTTGCCACTCCTTTGCACCTGGCATTCTGAGGTAGCCTACTACTGACGTAAGGAGGTTGCACAACTTATAGGCCATGATGGACTTTGGAGGAAAATCTGTCCTATCCCCTTTTCAAGGCACCTAGGTCAGATGCCATCACTACTTTCTGTGGCAAGGAGTTCCACAGCTTAGTTACCTGCTAGGTAAAACAAGTATTTTCTTTTATCTGTTCTAACTCTCCCAACACTCAATTTTAATGGATGTCCTCTGCTTCTGGTGTTGTGAGAGAGGGAAAAGAGCATCCCTCTATTGACTCTATTCCTCCCATGCGTAATTCTGATGGTGCAGAGTTCCTGTTTGCAAGGAAAGCCTGTGTGCAGACACCTGTATGCAGATAGAAGCCTCTTCCATAGTACGAACAAAGTTTGGAGGTGGGCCAAGGTGTGTGTTCTGGCAGTCCACTCCACACATCCAACATACACATTGAGGAAGATCTGAAGAGGGCATCTGTGACTATAATCATCATTGCCTCTTCTCCAGCCTTGTATGATCTCATTCTGAGGCCACAGATCTAAATGTGGTTGACTTCAGCTCAGTTTGCTCCAGAAATGCTTGCACTCTTCCCATCATGCTCTGCTCTTCCTAGCAGTGTCTCACCGTGAAATTCTCATAGTGGGTGTTTTTTTCAAAACCAGCTCTGTGGTTCTCACTGAGTCGTAGCTTGAGAAAAAGCAGAGCTTGATGAGAATGGTTGTTTAAACACTCAATTTCCAGGAAACTGAATAAAAACTATTTTTAAAAAATAACTGAAAGGGAGGCATGATCCAACCACCGTGAAATGTGGCCAAACTGTTCCCACAGTTACCCATCTGGAAAGCTCCCCCAACTCTCCTTGTGTCTTTGTCATGGTCTTCTATCCTAGCGGGTCATCAAAGTCTGTACTTTCAGCTCTGACGGGCCGTAGATTTCTAGAATTCCAGATGTGAGTTTTTCCCAGCCCTGCCTAGAAGCATAGGAAAGCATGGAAAAGCAGGATACAAATAAGTGGAACGGAATTGTATTAGCGTTTTAATTTTGTTTGCTTCCTAGTGGATTTTTTTTTAATGCCAGAATTGAAATATATAGCAAATGAATCTACCTGGGGCCACCTATGCCCAAGGATGGACGAAGCTGACCTGCTCTGCTCCTGAGAAGCTGCCGCAATAGTTTAAAGGCACTGTATGGACCTCTCTCTCTCTCTCTCTCTCTCTCTCTCTCTCTCTCTCTCTCTCTCACCCACCCACCCACCCACCCAGTTCCTTGTTTTTTCTTTCTTTTATTAGGTGAGTGAGAGAGGTACCAGGGATGTCACACAGCATCAACAAACACAATTCTTTCTTTCCTCCAGGACAAATCCACAACAGAAGCAATCCCGGCTAGGCTTGGGCCTGCACGGCCCCTTGGAAATCATTGCGAACACCTCGCTGATTATGATTCCATGGCAAGCTGCCTACCCCTGGCTTGCCACGATGCCTCCTTGAGGAGATGTGCAGGCGCTCAGTAATGCCGAGAAGCGGGTGTAGCGGGGATGCTGTTGTGTGCTGTGGTATGTCTGTTTTTAATTATCAGGAAAACACTTTGGTCCTTAAGTGTCCTGCAGCAGCCATGGCATCATCCCAGCAGCCATTTCTAGCATTTTCCTTCAGAGAGCTGCTGAAGAGGAGCATCCATAATCATGTACAGAGCTTCTAGAAGAAGAAGAAGAAGAAGAAGAAGAAGAAGAAGAAGAAGAAGAAG
>JAJKFI010016418.1:0-20920 GCA_029204185.1 Lerista edwardsae | reverse complement strand
AGAAGAAGAAGAAGAAGAAGAAGAAGAAGAAGAAGAAGAAGAAGAAGAAGAAGAAGAAGAAGAAGAAGAAGAAGAAGAAAGGATTACTGCAAGCACTTCCCAAATTTACCACCGTCACTGCACCCTGTTGGGACAGTACCATTGCCCAGCTCTCTCATGCTATCCAAAATGGCGGTACCCAGGAGAGCCAATAAGAAGAGGCCACTGGGGACATCCTACAGTGCCTCCATGAGTGATGACACACAGTTTGGGAATCACTGGATTACTACTCTATGATTGTAATGTCCATTAGGAGGGACAGTCCAGCTGAAGAGGGGTCAGCATAGCCATGTTGTTTGGTCTTGCTTCCTCCATGTGTAACGGCATTTTCAGTTGGAACACTGCTTCTTGAGTCAATATTCAGTGGCTCCTTAGAACAGTCAAACAACCATGTATGATGTTGCAGTAATCAACCAATGAATGTGCTTCTGTGAACCAACCATGTATGAAGGATATTTGACTTTAGGATATTTGACTTTAGTGATGGATGTGAATGAGGACCATGGGTTCTGAGAAGCTTCAAACACTTGAGATTGGTGCACCCATCCATGCCACAGTACAAGACAGCATTTAACTACTGATGTATTGCCTTCGGACCACTGAAATCATATTGCCTTTGTTCAAGATGGGATGGAAGTTACTTGTGGGTTTTTGCATTATGTGAAATAAGAGTAGTGGTTTCTATCATCTATAGTGGTTCTGTTGGGTTCATTTCCAAATCCAATGCAAAGTGCTGGTTATGACTTTTAACATCCTAAACAAAAAAATGGCACTAACGGGTCAGATGTTTTCCACAATGCCTGGTTGGATGTTTCTGGAATAAACATGAGATGATGGCAGTGGCTTCCTCCCACTGTTTCACTCCAGCAATCCAGAGATGCCATATAGCCGTTATGACTAGCAGCCACTGAGAGCTGGCCCCCATGAATTTATTTAATCTCCTTTTAAAGCCATCTAAGCTAATACCTACCATCATCATCATCATTGTTTGGGGCCAAGATATCTAAAGGGCCATCGTCTGCTCATTTAGTTTCTCAAAAAAGGTATTATTAGCTAAATAAGATTGGCTTTCAGTAGTCACCTGGAGATGGATGCTGGTTCCTAGAGAACATTTAGATGCAGGATTGTTCTAGTGTTCCTTCAGCATGCTCAGCGACAGAATTGTTCTTCCCCAGTTTTGTAGCTAGATCTGTCGTATAGTTTTATCTGCAATGTGCATGTTGACAATAATTTATTGCACTTGTTTGCCACTTTGGGGATCCCATTGATGGGACAGAGAGGCAGGCTTATAATACCTTGACAACTAATTTCCACTCTAATGTATACATTTAATACTAGGCTGCCCTTCAGCATAAACTCTCAGGGTGGCATATAATTAAAAGAGTTGAAAATGCCATCACCATAAAACATAAAACAGGAACAAAAGTCACAGAAACAGAAGCCATAAAGTCAACCAAATCCAGTAGAACCACCAAATCAAAAATAAATAAATAAATAAATAAATAAATAAATAACCGCTCTAAGACATGCAGGAGTGTCTCAAAAAGCAAACAGGTCTTCTTCTGGTGCTGGAAAGGCATTTGGGAAGGGCATCACATTCTATTTGCAGTGCACTATTAGATCTAAAAGGACCTTCTTCCACCTGATCTCAAAAGAAGGGGAAACCCAGAGGAGGTGATCCTCTGAGAAAGAATGAAGGGTTCTGGCAGGCTTCCCCTGTATAAGGGGGTCCTTCAGCTAATCAGATCCCTGGGTGTTTATTGATTTGTCTGCTGAGACATCCTTGTAAATGGTCAAGGATTCTCCTGGCCATCCTTCAAGGTGCACATTCCATTCATGTGGAACATTAGCCAGGCTCATTACCATTGCCTTGCTTAAACTGAGAGGGCATCCTAGGATGCCCTGAGAGCTCAAGCCAATGAATGTCTACTCAGAACTAAGCCCCATTAAAGTCAACGGGGCTTACTCCCAGGCAAGTGTGGATAGGACTGCAGCCTGAATGTGCTCCTGCAGCCACATGTCATCGGTAAGACTGGGAACTGCAGACAAGCTGGACTTTCTGGGGTGCTTGTCCTTCATGCACGATCTTTCCATTGAGGACCCCCAAAGGGCCCTAGGGGAACCCCTAGATTTCCTGGAATGCAATAAAAAACCACTATTCTAGAAAGATTGACAGTTTTTTTGCGGGGAGGGGAGGTGTTTTGTTTGTTTTTAAAAAGACAGTTGCAATTCACAGCTTCAGTGAATAGTTGCAGCGAAGATTGGCAAACAAACTTTTCCAGGCTAGAAAACAAAGCGTCCCTCCGCTGGAATAAAGGAGCTGTGTTTCCTGGCTAATATTTGTACAAGCTTGTTCTTGCCCACAATGGCAAAGTCACTCAAATGGGTCCCTCCGAGCGATTCTTTGCTGCTTTCTTGCTAACGTTTTCCTTGGCACTCCTGAGTTACTGTTTAATCCATAATCGCTTGATAAATGGAGTTCAATTGGAATACCTGTGTTAATTAAACCCAAAATGGCATTCGCCACTTTTGTTTAGCTGCTGATCCTTTTTCAAGGCTTTTAAAAAAATTACTGTTATCATTATTAGAGCTGGAAAAGAGAACAGAAAGAGGGGGGATAACTGGGGATCTCTCACAGATCCCCCCAAAAATTCAAAACACCTTCGTGTGACAAAGCCTGCAATTGTTCTGTATCTCTTGGCTGTCAGATGTCCAATTCCTTCACTCGCAGTGCTTGGCAACATTTGCAGTCTCACATGGTATTAGCACCTCATGCCAAACATAGCCTGCAGTGCTGGTCGCAGACATTTTGCTGCCTGAAGCAAGCACCAAATATCAGTCCAGTCCCCTTCCCCTTCCCTTCCTTTCTATTCAAATCACAGACTCACATCTGCTCCAGTCTCTCCCCTTTCTACTCATTCCATTAAATAATTTCCTGTTTTGCTGCTTAGGTGAGCAAATGTGGCACTGAGGATTCCATTTGTTTTCCTGAAACAAACTGTGTTGAAATAGCATAATGATGTGTTGTTATCAAACGTTATGGTCAGAGAATCGAAACACAGCTGCCCCGTGTAACAAAAAGTAGATTTTCTTAACTCAATGAGATGGATTGTTCTGAGGGCCAATGAGATGTTACTATGACACAGCAAGGAACCAATAAGGTGTTAGTAAGGTGACACCCTCAGTGTGTGGGTGTGTAACACAATTAGTGGCCAAAATTGTGGAAAAATGCCATCATGTTATATATCATTTGATGGGTAATATACTGCAGAATGAAACAAGCCAGGAAAGAAGGAGTTTATAGGGTGTACCTAGTGCTGCTAGTCCCGCCCCCTCTTGGAATCCAGTGGCTCTTCGGTCTGACCCAGAAGTGCCCTTGGCTGCCCGTGGACTTTCACTACATGTTGCATGGGGCCTGCACAGCAACAAACCTTGGCGTGCAAATGCCAGTGAGTTGCCCTCCCAACCTATTTCTGCAAGTAAACAGACACTTGCACACTTCCAAAGCATAGCGAGAAAAACTTCTTCCCATTCCTGCTCCCCTGCTAATCCTGGTGTCTTGCCAGGACTGAGGAGTCCGTTCATTGCCGTAGCCTGAGCAGCCAGCCAGGGGTGGGGGAACTGTTGGTTTTTTGTTTTTTTTTAGATAGGCGGTGTGCAGTTGGAGATGGTCATCTTTACAAACGCAGCTCCATTCTTCTTCTTTCCCCCCCCCCCATTTGGAATGAATGAGGCTAATTAATTTCAGGCCATACTTGATGAGGTGAGCACCATGCGAGGGACTGCGTGCTAGACATGGCTAATCTCTTTCAGCTGAGAGTGATGAATTAAAGATGAAGCCTGCCTGCCTGCCTGCCTTCACAGGCCTCATTTAGAATGTATATACAAAACCCCCGCTGCATATAAGGTGAGGCACTCCACAGCAAAGGCAGAGTGGGACTTGTGGGCGCCTACAGAGTGTTGGCCAAGGAACGCGCCTTCCGTTGGTTTGGGGAGCCCTGCGGTGAGCTGGTGAAGTAGAGCAGGACAATATCACAACCTACTGTGTTGTGGCAGAAGATTTAGCCAAGAGGGTTAATGCCTCCGTTTGCCTGAAGATAAGAGCTGAAGATCTGAAGGTCGCCAGTTCGGGACAGCCGGAAGTCTCTGTGAGCGGCAGACCTCGTTAATTGCGGCTGATTAACAGCTGAGCTTCGGCTGCCTTGTGCGAGGGGGAGTTGTGCCGAAGTTCAGCCGCTTCTCTGGTGGGAGCAGGGAAGCCACTTATCAGCCAGCAAGAAGACAAACGGGTGGCCAGAAGGAAGGACTAAATCCAGAAAGATCCATCTGTATGTGTGTAGTTCTTGAAAGATAGAACGTTTCTGTATAAATTGTAAAAACCTTCGGGTTTCTGAATAAAGTCTGCCCATGTAAACCGCCTTGAGTTATAGTCATTAGAGAAATCTGGTGACCTAAGAAAGGCGGTATATAAATCCAAGTATTATTATTTTTATTATTACTGTGTGTGCATGTGTGTGTGTGTGTGTGTGAGAGAGAGAGAGAGCAATCCCTGATATGCTCCCCGATATGCCTGTGGAATTGTGGGCTCAGAACCGAGGAGACCACGTGGTCCAAATCAGGGGCACGCGGCCTGGGGATGAGGCCTTGGATGCGGCCTAACGGAGCCGTTAGCGGCACAGAGAGCGAGCCTGAAGGCTTTGCTCTCCAAGCTGCAAATGGCTCTGGAGGCAAGGGGGAGGCGCCACGTTACGCAGGACCTCCGGCTCGACAACACTTAGTGTTTTGCTCCCCCTGTAGGAGCGCCACTGGAGACAACGCCTCTCTCTCCTCCATTGGGGTTTTGCCCTCCAAATTGCTGCCTCTGCAACTGAGGCTGCAATCCTGTCCGTGCTTAGCTGGGAGTAAGTCCCATTAGCTATGCTTAGACCTACTTCTGAGTACATGAGCACAGGTTAGGAACCTGAGTTAAGGAGAAAGAAAAAATGGGGGGGGGAATCCATGCAACTGAACGCCCAATCCTATTCATGTCTACTTAAAAGTAAGTCGTTTAGTGGGGCTTACTCTAAGGACGATCGTATGGATAGGATTTCAGCCTGAGCATCACTGTGGTGCATCTCGAAGCGCTCCTTCATACATTGTATAGTGGAAAACCTGTGTCCGTATGAAAGACGACTTAAAACCCATTTCATTGGTTTTAAAAAGGCAGATTGTTTAGCAGCCAGGGAGTCGGACTATTAAGAAATTGGCTTCAGCTCAGCTCCATTGCCATTGCCATCAGCAGCGTTTTAACTCTCCAGTTGAGCTCTGGTTCAGACATGACCTGAAAAATGGCTTGGTCACTGGTATATGGCACAGGCCTAAACAAACAAACAAATAGTGGCCCCAACGGTCTCTCTCACGGCTCTTGCGCTGTGTGCAATTGCTGCAAACGCCAGAAGTTGGAGAACAGCAAACTCGCACTGCAGATTCTGCATCCGCAAGACATGCTTGCTGGACTGAAGCTGCTGTCCAGGTCAGAGGAGGCTTGAGGCAGGAGTTCTGTGACTGGAGCGCCCCACTTTTCCTCCATCTCAGTAAAGCCCCATTTCTTAAGGTGACCCAAGTGGAGGCCCAATGTGGACCAGAGCTAAGGGGCAGGGAGGGGAGGGATCCAACCCTCTCAAGTGGCCCCCATCCAAATCCCAAAATGACACCATTAGCTGCAGCTGTGCAAGGACTTTGTGCCCGTAAATTTTCCCCTCTGTGGCTAATAACTACTGTGGGTCACTGAAGTTGAGGAAAAAGCACAAGGGATAAGTTTTAAACCTTTCCTCCTCATGCTACAGCCCTGATCCCAATTGCACCGCAACCATCACACACACATACCCCGCCCCACTGCTAAGTTTTCTGTGTGATTGCATCAGATCTGTGGGTTTAAACACAGAGATCCACCGACGTCCCAACTAGTTTGTTCTTTGGTTGCCAGAAATAGTGATCAGTGGGGTGTGTGGGGGGGGGGATGAGGAGTACCTCGACTGCAAAGCAGGAGAGCCACAGTCGTTGCACTATGATGTTATGTGGCTGCTGGTTAGTGGTTCCTTTTGATCGTTGCTGGGCAGTTTGCAATGCCCTGGTGTTCCCAACTGTTGGTTGGGAGCAAGTGCCTTTGCATCCCAGTAGTCCTCATTAGAAGAAACCTGCTTTGCGTTAGGTCCAATCTGCAGGCCAAATCAATCTTTCAACCCTTTGATTGCTTCTGAAAATATTTATATTTCTTAATAACGCACATTTTCTCCCTCGCCTCCAGGCTGTGATTAAACCCAGACAAGGTCCAGCAAGGCTTGACAAGTATAGGGAGGGGTTCTTTGGGGCAGGAAGGGGGAGATAAAGTCCACAGGTTTTTCTTATTGTGGAGCCATTAGAGTATATAAATCTGGTCATTTGGGTTGTAGATGCATCAGAGGGCAGCTGTAATAAATACAGATTGGTGCATTACGCTAACCAAATGGAGTTTATGGATCATGTCCTGTGCTTCGTAATTCTCTGAAGGTGCACCTGAGTGTGCCCCAGTCTGAAGGCTATTAACATTCTGAATGGAGCATGATTCCACTTTTGGGTGCATTTCTCGGTCCTGACTGTCAAAGACCTATTGAAAGAATCTGGCACTTGTAATAAATCAAAAATGGTGCTTTTCCCCTCCTTTAGTTTAAAGGAACACACCATCCCTTCGAAGAGTTGATTCCATCTCATAAATCAATGTTGATTTATCCTGAGCTGTAGCTCCTGACTTTTTTACTCCTAGCTGTAGATTTTGGGACCAGGGCTTTGGTCTCAATCAGCTGGGATCTTCCTATGCTCTGATGAGTGGATGGTGAAATTTGGCAGCTTGCTTGGAAGAACAAGCAAACAGCTGGATGTACTAGGCAATGAAATCTAGGCCAACAATAGCCTGTTGGCAGCACCAGTAAAATCTCTAGGCCAGGAACTGCCAACTGTCTGTTCGGTCTGTTCCAACAAGCTGGAGCTATGTATGAGCTCCCTGAGCATCTTGCTGAATTTCAGTCAATGTCTGGCCAAAGTTTGTCCACAATTCCACGTACGCAGACATCATTCTTCAGATGGTGCACAATGAATGTCTGATGTTGCCACAAGCTGTGATGATGGCCACCAGCATGCATGGCTGTGGGAGGAGGGGAGGTCTCTCATTGGCTATTGGTTGCGAACCTCCATGTGCTGAAGCAGTCTACCTCTGAATACCAACCATTTGAGAAGGGGAAGCAGCCATAGGAGAGGGCTATCCCTACAAAGCCCTGCTTCTGGGCTTCCTGGAAGTATCGAGTTGGCCATGGTGAGAAACAGGCTACTAGACTCAGTGAGCTCCGGTCTTACAAAGGGGTGCTTCCCCACTGGATTTTGTGGCTTACTCTGAACTAATGCAGTTGGTACTTTGGACAACATGTGTATAATTCTGAACATAATGCATTTTGCACTTTAAAAACAAAACTATATTGTACTTGCTACCATGCTCTCATAATGGCAGAAAGTGAGGAAGACCTAAAAACCCTTCTGATGAGGGTGAAAGAGGAAAGTGCCAAAATTGGCTTGAAGCTCAACATTAAAAAAACTAAGATCATAGCAACCACTCCCCTCACTTCCTGGCAAATAGAAGGGGAAGAAAAGGAAGCAGTGACAGACTTTATCTTCCTGGGGTCCAAGATCACCGCAGATGGTGACTGCAGCCATGAAATTAAAAGACATTTACTTCTTGGGAGGAAAGCTATGGCGAACCTAGACAACTCAATAAAAAGCCGAGACATCACCCTGCCAACCAAGGTTCGCATAGTCAAAGGTATGGTTTTCCCAGTAGCAATGTATGGCTGTGAGAGCTGGACCATAAGGAAGGCAGAGCGCTGAAGAATAGGTGCTTTTGAATTATGGTGTTGGAGAAGACTCTTGAGAGTCCCCTGGACTGCAAGGAGATCCAGTCAGTCAATCCTCCAGGAAGTCAAGCCTAATTGCTCCCTGGACGGACAAATCCTGAAGCTGAAGCTCCAATACTTTGGCCACCTCATGAGAAGAGAGGACTCTTGAGAAAAGACCCTCATGCTGGGAAAGATGGAAGGCAGAAGGAGAAGGGGGCAGCAGAGGATGAGGTGGTTAGACAGTGTCACTGAAGCAATGAACATGAAACTGGGCGAACTCCGGAAGCTAGTGGAGGGCAGGGAGGCCTGGCGTGCTGTGGTCCAGGGGGTCGCGAAGAGTCGGACACGACTTAGCGACTGAACAACAACAAACCATGCTCTCAACAGTTGTACTATCTGCTTTGGGTGTTCTAACTGAAGAGCAGGATAAAATCCAGTAATATGATTAACGATATTCATTCCTTTACTCCAACCACAGATTAGGCATAGTTACATGCAGTGATGTCATTCAGGGGGAACGGACCAGAACGGGCATTCCGGATCCTAACGGGCTCCGTGGCTGGTTCTGGGTTCGCAACAAGTGCCAATCAAAAGTGAGTTCCTTTTCCTAAATCATTTGAATGACACCACTGAATATGGCCCTGCACTTCCAGATTTGACGGCAGCATGGGAGGCGCATGGGAGGAGCATGGCAAAGAGGGGAATTACCCACTTCTCACACCAGCGAGCAGGAAGCACATCATTGTGGCTTGCCTTGGTGGCAAGGGGTGCCTTGGTGCCTTGGAGGCTTGGGGTGAAAGGCCCCCTGAATCTGCTGCCCCTCTCTGCAATCTGCTGCTGATGCACTCTGGATCAAGCGTCTCTGAGATGTGCCAGCTATGCACATAGCTTTAAAAGGTAATTAGACCAATTCATGAAAGAGAAAAAATCTCTCAGCAGCTGTGTGCTATACTAGCTGAATGGAACCTCCAGATTCAGGAGTAGTATACCCCTGAATGCCAGATACTGTGGACAATCGATGCGGGGCTGTTGTCTCTTAGCCTTGTCTGAGGGCTTCCAGAGACATCTGGGTGGCCACTGTTGTAAACTGGGCTAAACGGACCTTTTGGCTGATGCAGAGGAGCTTCTCTCAACAAATCCTGTTCCCTGAAATGAGGCCAGGTAGATTTCAATGGAGAATTCATGTTTATGAAGCAAATGTAACTTTATGAGTTCATTATCTGCTTTTTTGCCAGCTTTATCAAAATCCTAGGGAAAAATTTCTGAAGCCTATTTTAGATACCCTACAAGGGGAGAGCTCCCTATTGAAACTGTGCTGGCTACTTTCTGATTGGGATCCTTCAATCACTTATGGAACAGCGTTATTTGCCAGAACTATTCGGGCTAACCATTTGGGGGAAATTGCTGTAGACTGCAAAGGAGGTTCCTTAATATGAAGGATGTTTGTGCATACCTGTGTTTGTTTTATATTATCTTGTTTTATCCGAATTTTATTGCCCTTAGTACTTGGATCTGAACCTGGACTTTGTATTTTAATTATGATTGTGATGGCTTTTAATTAATACAATAAACAATTTTGATTTTGATTGAACTTTATGAGTTACATAAACTCATAAAAAAATGTTTTACATTTTAAAACATGCCACTAAGGGTGCAATCCAAGCCTGGAGTTAGGCCAGCACAGTTAGGCCAGCAAAATTTGGCCGGCATAAGGGCCATCATAAAGTGCGTTTGGACCACTCTCATAGTCAGGGAGGATGGAGCACATCCTCTCTGACTCTGAGAGTGGTCCAAACATACTTTATGGTGAACCTTGTGCTGGCTAAACTTTGGTGGCTTAATTGTGCCAGCCTAGGTTAGGATTGTTAGGATTCTAGGTTAGGATTGTGTTCTAAAAGGAACTCTTTTTGAGCTTAAAAACTATCCCCTTTGCCTTATGCACAAGGAGCAAGCGAGAGAGAGAAAATAATTCCACACTGTGTATTTGTTACACACACACACACACACACACACACACACACACACACACACACACACACACACATATATATTAAAAGAGCTTAAGCTGAAAGGTGTGCATTGCCTATTTTTTAAAGAAATTTTTTTTTCTGATTGCAGATAACCACTCAATTTGATTTAGTGTCGAATGATAGTGATGGGGTTGATAACTCGGCATTCATCAGTAATTCATCTTCTGCTGGTAGAAATTTACCGCAAAGCCGCGCTTTCCCAACACTGACAAGTCCTATTAATCTTCTTCAGACACATTTCAATAGGTGTCTCCATCTCGACCCTGCATCTAAACACACTTCAGCATCACCAGAGACTTGGAGACGCCTTCATTTCAGGTTCCTCCAGGAGCAAAAACAGGAGAGAGGATTGCACTCTCCCCCCCCCCCCCGCAATTCTTTAAAGACAAGTAATTCTCTCTGTCCATTTAATTAGTAGTCCCTGCCAGCCTTTTCCCACTCATGTGTGACAATGTTTTTCCCAACCTTGAAAAGAACTTAGGAGGGGGGGGTGGGAAATCAACATTTTCCCTGTTAAAAGTGATGCCATGTATCTCAATGGCCAGAGGATTACGTGAGGTGTATTGACACATCTATTTGAAGGAGGAATTCATACCAGGAAGTCCCCTATTTAGATCCCAGCTCAGGTATTACCTGCTCAAATGCCCCTACGCAAAGCCCTAGGTTGTCATATGGGGATAATAATGTTTCCCTATCTTACACAGTAGTTGCTGTAACATATGCTTAATCATCTAAAACTTTAATTGAAGATTTAGGGCACAATCCTAACCTGGAGTTAGGTGGGCACAGTTAGGCCAGCAAAGATTGGCTGGCACAAGTGACACTGTAAAGTATGTTTGGACCACTCTCAGAGGCAGAAAGGCCAGCACACAGACATGCACCATCCTCCCTGACTCCGAGAGTGGTCCAAACACGCTTGACAGTGGCCCTTGTGGCCACCAAACTTTGCTGGCCTAACTGTGCCCGCCTAACTCCAAGTTAGGATTGTGCTCTTAAAATACTCCAAGTTGTTTTAGTCATTACTATAATGTATAGTAATGAAGCTAACAAATTAGCCTTACAACAACCCTATAAGGATGACCACTACTGTGATCGTTCTGCATTGCAAATGAGGGGCTAAGATCTAGAGCAGTTTCTTTCATCTGTTTCTAAACAGTGATGGCACAGTTCATTTGCAAAGGCTCACACCCTGCACAGAATTGGGGACTTGGGATGTCTGAAGGTCTGTGCAGCAGGTGTGCTGCTGAAGGAGATGGGGGGGGGGACCAGATCTGATTATTCCTTTTGGAATTCCAGTGTTCCTGACAAACTCCCTGATTCAAGTGATCAGTGTTTCTAGCAGGGAAATGGGCCTACATATTGGCAATTGATTGGAGGCCATATAACTTTGAATATCTAATCCATATGTGATGCTGGGGAACAAAAGAAGGCAGGTGTCCTGCAGGCAAGTAGCTTTTCCCCAACCCACAGACCCATTGCTGAATCTCTGAGGTTACTTAAAGAAAAAAACACTTGGCTCATTCACAGTGCAATCCAACTGACAACCTTCTGCTGGAGCAGGCCTGGAGTGTCGCAAATGTGCCGTAAAGCAGGCTTGTGACTACTCCAGTGCAGGCAGAGCAGATTTGACTTGGAGTTTTGCCAGGGGGAGAGGTAGGTTAACCCTCTGCCCCAGAGGCGTAGCTAAAGAAGTGCAGGGGATGCAATTGTACTGGGCAACAGGCTGAGCTTGACACTAGTGGCCAAAATTGTGCAAACCTTGGTATGTATGAATAACACCATCATGTTATATATCATTGGAAAGGTAGTTTAATTCAGAATGCAATGAAACAAACCAGAGTGCAATGTCTTTAGCAAATGCTATGGCCAAAAATAAATAAATAAAACTCATGTAAAAATTGTGATTTGTTGAAATAATACTGCCATGTTATATATCATTCAAAGCAGAGGCTCATGCCAAATGCAATGAAACAAATGGGAGCGTAATATCTTCAGTCTATCAAACGTTATGGCCAACCTGTCTGAGAAAACAAAAATACAACTGTGATGTCATTTCCTAGTGTGATGTCACTTCTGGAGCAAAGTTTTGCCCTTTGCAAACACTTTTATTAGCTTTGCCCCTGCATTGCCATCTTGCCAATTCCCCCATAAGAAGAGCCCAGCTGGATCAGGCCAAAGGCCCATCTAGTCCACTTTCCTGTTTCTCACAGTTGCCCACCAGGTGCCTCAGGGAGCCCACAAGACAACAAGATTTTTTTTAAAAAAAAATTGCATCTCAGTGTCATTCCCCTGCATCCAACACTCCAAGGTAGCCTTCCTCTAAAATTAGGAGGTTGCACCACCCATCATGGCCTATAGCCCACGATGGAGTTTTCCTCCAGAAATCTGTCCAGTCCCCTTTTCAAGGCATCCAGGCCAGATGCCATCACCACCTCCTGCGGCAAGGAGTTCCACAGATTAATTACCCACTGGGTAAAAAGTATTTTTATCTAAAAAGTATAAAAGTATATCTAAAAAAAGTATATCTAGGTAAGCTACATGTGGTCAAACGCGAGATGTCAAGACATCGACATCATGGGAGTTAGTGAGATAAAATGGACAGGAATGGGAGAAATTAATTCAGAGGACCCTTACATCTACTATTGTGGGCAGGAATCCCTTAGAAGAAATGGAGTAGCCTTCATAGTGAACAAGAGAGTGGGAACAACAGTACTGGGGTATAACCTCAACAATCATAGAATGATTTCAATTCGGATCCAAGGCAAACCTTTCAACATCACAGTAATCCAAGTCTACGCCCCAACCACTGGTGCTGAAGAGGAAGAAGTTGACCATTTCTATGAAGACCTACAACATCTTCTGGAATTAACGCCAAAAAAAGATGTCAAGAGGTAATAGGAATAACAGGCAAATTTGGTCTTGGAGTGCAAAATGAAGCAGGGTAAAGACTGATACAGTTTTGTCAGGAGAACACATTAGTCATAGCAAACACCCTTTTCCAGCAACACAAACGGCGACTGTACACATGGACTTCACCAGATGGTCTACACTGAAATCAGATTGATTACATTCTTTGCAGCCAAAGGTGGAGAAGTTCTATACAGGCAGTAAAAACAAGGCCTGGAGCTGACTGTGGCTCAGATCATGAGCTTCTTATTGCAAAATCCAGGCTTAAACTGAAAAAAGTAGGGAAAACCACTAGGCCCTCCATGTATGACCTAAATCAGATCCCATACGAATATACAGTGGAGGTGACAAATAGATTTAGGGGCTTAGATTTGGTAGACAGGGTGCCTGAAGAACTTTGGATGGAGGCCTGTAACATTGTACAGGAAGCAGCAACTAGAACCATCCCAAAGAGAAAGAAATGCAAGAAGGCAAAGTGGCTGTCTGACGAGGCTTTACAAATAGCTGAGGAAAGAAGGGAAGCCAAAAGCAAGGGAAAAAGGGAAAGATATACCCAACTGAATGCAGATTTCCAGAGAATAGCAAGGAGAGATAGGAAGGCCTTTCTAAATGAGCAATGCAAAGAAATAGAGGAAAACAACAGAATGGGAAAGACTAGAGATCTTTTCAAGAAAATTGGAGATGTCAAAGGACAATTTCATGCTAAGGTAGGCACAATAAAGGACAAGAACAGCAAGGACCTAACAGAAGCAGATGAGATTAAGAAGAGGTGGCAAGAATACACACAGGAACTATATAAGGCCGATCTAAATGTTCCTGATAACCACAGTGGTACAGTCACTGAGCTCGAACCTGACATCCTGGAGTGTGAAGTCAAGTGGGCTTTAGAAAGCATCACTAACAACAAAGCTAGAAGACCTCAAGAATCTTCTGATGAGGGTGAAAGAGGAAAGTGCCAAAATTGGCTTGAAGCTCAACATTAAAAAATCTAAGATCATGGCAACCACTCCCATCACTTCCTGGCAAATAGAAGGGGAAGAAATGGAAGCAGTGACAGACTTTATCTTCCTGGGCTCTAAGATCACGTCAGATGGTGACTGCAGCCATGAAATTAAAAGACATTTACTTCTTGGGAGGAAAGCTATGGTGAACCTAGACAACTCAATAAAAAGCCGAGACATCACCCTGCCAACAAAGGTTCGCATAGTCAAAGCGATGGTTTTCCCAGTAGCAATGTATGGCTGTGAGAGCTGGACCATAAGGAAGGCAGAGCACTGAAGAATAGATGCTTTTGAATTATGGTGTTGGAGAAGACTCCTGAGAGTCCCCTGGACTGCAAGGAGATCCAATCAGTCAATCCTCCAGGAAGTCAAGCCTGATTGCTCCCTGGAAGGACAAATCCTGAAGCTGAAGCTCCAATACTTTGGCCACCTGATGAGAAGAGAGGACTCTTGAGAAAAGACCCTCATGCTGGGAAAGATGGAAGGCAGACGGAGAAGGGGGCGGCAGAGGATGAGGTGGTTAGACAGTGTCACCGAAGCGATGAACATGAAGTTGGGCGAACTCCGGAAGCTAGTGGAGCACAGGGAGGCCTGGCATGCTGTGGTCCAGGGGGTCGCGAAGAGTCAGACACGACTTAGCGACTGAACAAACAAACAAAAAGTATTTCTGTTTATCGGTTCTCATTCTCCCAACACTCAATTTTGATGGATGTCGCCTCATTCTGGTGTTGTGAGAGAGGGAAAAGAACCTCCCTCGATCCACTGTATCCGTCCCATGCACAATTTTGTATGTCTCAATCATGTCCTCTTCCAGGTGCCTTTTTTTTCTACACTGAAGAGCCCCAAACACTTAAGATCTCCATTTTAGTCACCTCCCTGAACCAGCTGTTAGCCATGGAACAGAAACCCTATTT
This sequence comes from Lerista edwardsae, assembly GCA_029204185.1. NCBI lineage: Eukaryota > Metazoa > Chordata > Lepidosauria > Squamata > Scincidae > Lerista > Lerista edwardsae. Next base: position 6,128 of record JAJKFI010016418.1, on the reverse strand, counting down.
GTGTCAGCGAGTTTTCCTTTCAATGGCAAAGAGCAGCACGGGTTTTTTTTGTTTGGGGGGAGATTTGAATTAGAATCATGGCGGGGCAGAAAATAAAAGGGTTAAACAGCCACACTCCAGTGCCAGTGTCTACATCAGTGTGCTTCAAGCCTCAGCTGTTTGGCCGTGGCAACTTACAGAATTGGCAAAGGTAGGAGACCACTGGACTAGAGCACCATCAGGTAAAGGGGGAGGCATCTGCTGTGCCCCCTCAGGTAGCAGGAGATGGTGCCCCTGTCCTGCTCAGGCACTTTGCAAATATGCTCAGGTAGCTTTCACTAGTGCCAGACTTCATGATAATGTTTTCTGCAATCTCTAATAAGAATATTTGGTTACAATGAACAGTGCTGGGAGGGTACATCAAGGACAGGGAGTTGGCAGAGAGGGTCCCAGGTGTGGGGGTGGGTGGGACCAATCTTGGGTCCACAGTCTCATTCATTCATTCATTCATTCATTCATTCATTGGAGTCATGGTATGAAAAAAGGTTGAAGACCCCTGGTCTAAATCACCCTCTCCCTAGTGGCTGTTTTGAGACAAAGAAAAAGGCACTGGGGGTGGAGTCCCCACTGCAGAACTCTCTTGTCCTCTCTTGCTTGGCCCTCAAATGCAGTGGCGTATCTACAGGGAGGGCAATGCTCTAAGTTTTGCAAGAAGCCTTACCTTGCAGTGGAAATCACTCCTCTCCTGCACCGTTTTAGCCAATCCTCACAGGGAACAGCAACATCTTGGCGTTGCTTACTGGCTGCAGCAGCAAGGGAGAGGAGGGATTTACATGACAGGGTAAGGCTCCTTGCAACACTTAGAGCTTAGCCATCCCTGTAGAAACGCCTCTGCTCAAGTGCAAGCCTTCCTGAGTGGATTGTGGATGCACAGCCAATGACAGCCGCCCGTCAAGTTCTCCAGCCCTGAGATAGCGTGATGGATTTCAGTGCGCACGTTTATGATATAGTTCTCTTTAAAAGAATTGAAAATGGGTTGGATCACTGTCCTGTTTGTAGTAGTGGAGGGGGAGATGCAAAATATGTGGTTTCTAGAAGCCTACGATTTGCCATTGGGGTGCACATAAGAACAGTGACTAGAGTGCAGACCCTCCTTGTCCCAGTGTGTATCCATTTTTAACACACAGCTGGCCAGGGTGGCTCAAGGGAGTTCTGGGCACCAGCTCCTTTAAAAAAAGTGAGCAGAGGTTAAGGAAGCTGCGGAGATCACAACTGCTCGACTCTCAGTTTTGTTTTCTTTACATTAGCTGCCAAGGCATGAACAAATACTGCTCAGTCAAATTAGCCCCATCATATTTAAAGATGGATTATACTTGGAGATCCTTCAAGTAGGCAAACAAGATGGATGCAGAACAGATGTGTGTGTGTGTGTGTGTGTGTGTGTGTGCACGCGCGCATGTGCACATGCGCACCTGTGTGTGTTGCCAAGGACCCTTCCAGAATTTAAATGGAGAGATTTGGAATGTGTGCGTTTGTTAGCAGAAGAAGCCAAATCTGGACATTTGTCTGGAAGATGACCCCCCCCCCCCGTTCCATTGACTTAACGCTTTCTTCCTTATCTGTAACTGAAGGCCTTCCCTTGATCTTTTGATGGCTGCCTGAATAGTCTGATGTTCTGCAGATTTGCCTGTAAATAAGTCCATGATGTAACTTTAGTCTCACTTCCAATGAACAGATCCTCCAACATTTCACAGACGACACTAAGGGTGCTCTTGCTTGCTCATAGCACACAAGCCATCATTGTTGATCCCTTGGGAGGCACTGATGAAAGCTACAAGCCCGCCCTCAGAACCCTTCCCAATTTTTAGCCAAACCGTACACACTCAGGGCACAATCCTAACCTGGAATCTAGGCCAGCACAGTTAGGCCAGCAAAGTTTGGCCAGTACAAGGGCCATCGTAAAGCACGTTTGGACCACTCTCAGAGTCAGGGATGATGGTGGATGTCTGTGTGCTGGCCTTTCTGACTCTGAGTGTTCCAAACGTACTTTATGGTGTCGCTTATGTTGGCCTAACTTGTGCCGGCCTAACTCCAGGACAGGATTGCACTCCCAGGAACAGGCTGAAAAGAGTAGCTGAGCAAACAAGCCCCCCAAGGAAAGGGTCTGGCCTCCAACCACTGCTATTTTAGTGATGTTTCATAGCTGATGCTGACCTGCTGTTTAGATTGTTGACATTGCTGATACTTCTTTTTGACTGTGTGATTGTGTTATGTGACTTTAGAAGCAGGAAAAGGGGATACAAATAACATTGCTACCTTATGCACATGGAGGTGGAGGCTGTTTCCCTGCCACATGAAGAGTAACCTCAGCTGGGCATACATGAGAACCATCCCTCATGCTTTTTTTGTCCTGTGCCTAGAGAACGAATATGCCACTCCTTGACTTCTTCCATTGGAACCACCATCTGAAATTCCTAGAATAAAATGTAAGAAATTACTTCAACCGCCATCCTTCTTTCTGCTATGTAAATACATTATTTTCATCATCTTCCTCACTGAGGCCTAGTGGAATCTAATAGCTAAGAGACTGGCCTATGCACCAGGAAATGACCAGGACATATTACATTTTACATTTACATGTTAATAGAAATCACTGTTTTCTATTTCTCCATATTGTCTCTCCATTCCATTTTGAAGATTAAGTGCCTTCCAACCACTAGGTAATACTATACAACAGTGTTATTCAAACAGTGGGTCACTACCTGATGTCAGGTGGGTCGCAGAAAGCTGGGAGCAGCCATCTTGGAAACTTCAGACCTTACTCTTGTTAAATTCCTTTTGTAAGTGTTAACAGTTTGAATTTTCAAGTAAGCAGGTTTTTTTAAAAAAAATTGTTTTTAGTTCAGTGCTTTTACATTTTGCTTTCTGTCAAGGATGTTTTGTGGATGTATAACTGCTACAGTCCAAGAATGCCAACATATATTTCAGATGTGTCATTTTATTCAGCAGCACTTCCTGCTTGATGATGTCATTTCCTGGCACAACATCACTTCCAGGTTTATGACATCACGTCCAGTGGGTCCCAACACAAGTGCCATTCTAAAAAGTGGGTCCCGGTCTAAAAAGTTTGAATACCACTGCTATACAGCGTGGTTTGGCTTCTATTGTCCCTGTATCTAGTTCACAATGTAAACCTAATCTCCAACTTTGCTAGTACAAAGACTAGCACATTTGGGTTGACTTCTGCTCTCTGCTGGGGCAAAACAGCAGATTTGGGCAGGGCTGTGTGGTTTGGGCCTTTATGTCCCAGCCTTGCTTAGCTGAGATAGTCTGTCATGCATGTGCAGTGGCAGATCTAGGGGGGCAGGGGGGGCATGAGCCCTGGGCGCCATCTTTGGGCTGTCTAGGGGGGCTCCGGAGCCCAGGCCTACCCCGCGGCCGTTTCTAATGGGTAGAACTGGGCTCCGTGTAGCCCAGGTCTGCCCGCGGCTGCTTCTGGTGGGTAGAACTGGGCTCCCAAGGGGGCGCACTTCTATTGGGTGCCCCGGGCGCCATTTTCACTAGGTCCGCCCCTGTGCATGTGAAGGTGGTTTGGGGAACACTGAAGCTGAGTCAGACCACTGATCCATCCAGCTCAGTCCTGGGAACACTGAGCAGCTCATGAGGGTTTCAAAGCAGGATCTTTCGGAGCATTACCTGAAGCAGTGGTGTAGCTAAAGCATCTGCTCTCCAAGGTCAAATAAGATTTTGTAGCCACCACCACCACCCCCTTCACAACAAAACCAAATGTAATTAATTAAGGGCACGATCAGGTTAGGATTGCGCCCTGAGGCTGCAATCCTATCCACATTACTTCTTGGGAGTAAGCCCCACTGAACACAATAGGGCTTACTTCTGAGGAGATATGCATAGGATTGTGTCCTAAGTAGGTAAACAAAACATTTACTGGTTAATTGGCCATAACTTTTGTTAGAATACAGATATTCCAACAAGGTCTGCTTCATGGCATTCTGCATTAAATTACCTTTCCGATGATACATAACAAGATGGTATTATTCTTACTTACCCAGGTTTTCACCATTTTGGCCACTAGTGTCAAGCTCAGCTTGTGCCTCCCTAAAGCTTGTTGCCCCATGCAGTTGCCCCTACACACCCCCTTAGCTATGCCAGTGACCTGAAGATACAAGAGAAATGGGGAAACAGACAGGGACCTTGTCCACAAAAAGCACATGCTCTGCACTGAGCCATGTACAGCCCTTCCCCTAAGATTCCTGCCTGGTCCCCCATCCAGGTAGGGAGCAGCCCCAGGTGTCTATGGGGTGTGCCTTGGAGTACAGACCCAGCTTATTATGGGAACTCTTCGTGGGGCACGCATTCAAAAGTATCTCATGCTGCTCCTGAACTGTGGACAACCCCATCATGGTCCTCCCTGAGATACCTAAAGACTGATCAATAAGTTTCACAGAATGGGGAAACAGCCCATACTCTTTGAGAGTTTGAGAAGTACAAAATTAGGCAGGAGGTGGACAGAATGGATAGAGGGATTTTTCCCTCTCACACAACAACAGAACCAAGGCTTCATCCACTGAAACTGAGTGTTGGCAGAGTCAGAACAGACAAAAGAATTTTTTTTTTTTTACTCAGCATGTTATTTGTCTGTGAAACTCCTTGCCACAGAATGAGGTGATGGTGTCTAGCCTCGATGCCTTTAAAAGGGGATTGGACAGATTTATGGAGGAAAAGTTCCTCACAGGTTACGGGCCATGATGGGTATGTGCAGCCTCCTGGTTTTAGACGTACTTCAGAATGCCAGGTGCAGGGGAGTGGCAACAGGTTGCAGGCAGAGTGTTGTCTCGTGTGCTCCCTGAGGCATCTGGTGGGCCACTGTGAGATACAGGAAGCCGGGCTAGATGGGCCCTTGGCCTGATCGAGTGGGAGTCTTCTTATGTTCTTACTGCAGTCTGTGGAATGATTTCTATAAGGCTGGTTTAGTTGCCATCAGAACAGAGTGACCCTTGCTAATGCTATAAATGCAAACAATATATATTTGAGCAGGCTAGAAGATTTACCCACTACATTTTATCAGCTATGCACACAGTAATTTGTATTTAAAACAAAAAACAAAACAAAAAACCATTGATTTTGCTCATTGCTACAGTAATGATTGTTGTCCATAGCAATTGTTTCCATTCTACAGATAGAAAACTGAGGTTCAAAAGCAACTGCCTCTGTCCAAGGCCTGCCAACCCCAGGGTGAGCAGTCTAGATTTCCAGACTAGGTCTGATTCCCACATACAAGTAACTACACGCCTGCCCAACCACTCCCCCCCCCCCACACACACTACTAGCCCTAAAAATGCCATTTCAAACTTTCCCTCTGTCTTCCTCTCAAGCACCCTCAAAAACCCGTTCTCTGAATCATGTTAAGGATCTAAATGACCGTATTGTAGGTGGCAAGTTTAAATGTGCCATATTAATAACTTCTTATCCGAGACAAATTAAGTCCTTATGTGTCAAAAGCACTCTGCTCTGGATTACCTACAAGAGAAGTATTTATTGAATAAATGTTGGATCCAATTTCATTTTAATGTGACTGACAGGAGGCTTCGGCCTTTGCGAACGAGATAAAAAACACTCAAACCTGCGACTCCACGGCAACTTTACACCTCACTTGTCTATTCCCATTATTGTCTCCTTAAAAGGGGGGATATCAAAAGGGGTTTGGTGGTGGGTATGATTTTTTTTCCTTGTTCTTATTCTGAGAAGCAAGGGGAGAGATAAAAAGCTTTTTTTAAAAAAAAGGAAGAAAAGAAAGGGGGGGGGGAAGAGCTGGCATTCAGCCTAAAGAGAAATCATTGAAACAAATTAATCCTATGCTGTTTAAATTGACATGGTAATCCATCATCAGCAAAGGAAACTCTGAAAGCAATCTAGAATCGGCCCTCTTCTTTCACTGCCCCTGAAGGCACAAAAGCAGATAGTAGAAATGAGAGGGAGGAGGAAGAAATATCATAAAAAGTTAGCAATGCTTTGAGAAGGGGGACGGGGGAAAACAGCTGGAATGTCTTCTGTGCTCAATTTACTACCACCACCATCCCCAGACAACAACAACAACAACAACAACAACAACAACAACAACAACAACAACA
>JAJKFI010016413.1:0-20924 GCA_029204185.1 Lerista edwardsae | reverse complement strand
AGAAGAAGAAGAAGAAGAAGAAGAAGAAGAAGAAGAAGAAGAAGAAGAAGAAGAAGAAGAAGAAGAAGAAGAAGAAGAAAGGATTACTGCAAGCACTTCCCAAATTTACCACCGTCACTGCACCCTGTTGGGACAGTACCATTGCCCAGCTCTCTCATGCTATCCAAAATGGCGGTACCCAGGAGAGCCAATAAGAAGAGGCCACTGGGGACATCCTACAGTGCCTCCATGAGTGATGACACACAGTTTGGGAATCACTGGATTACTACTCTATGATTGTAATGTCCATTAGGAGGGACAGTCCAGCTGAAGAGGGGTCAGCATAGCCATGTTGTTTGGTCTTGCTTCCTCCATGTGTAACGGCATTTTCAGTTGGAACACTGCTTCTTGAGTCAATATTCAGTGGCTCCTTAGAACAGTCAAACAACCATGTATGATGTTGCAGTAATCAACCAATGAATGTGCTTCTGTGAACCAACCATGTATGAAGGATATTTGACTTTAGGATATTTGACTTTAGTGATGGATGTGAATGAGGACCATGGGTTCTGAGAAGCTTCAAACACTTGAGATTGGTGCACCCATCCATGCCACAGTACAAGACAGCATTTAACTACTGATGTATTGCCTTCGGACCACTGAAATCATATTGCCTTTGTTCAAGATGGGATGGAAGTTACTTGTGGGTTTTTGCATTATGTGAAATAAGAGTAGTGGTTTCTATCATCTATAGTGGTTCTGTTGGGTTCATTTCCAAATCCAATGCAAAGTGCTGGTTATGACTTTTAACATCCTAAACAAAAAAATGGCACTAACGGGTCAGATGTTTTCCACAATGCCTGGTTGGATGTTTCTGGAATAAACATGAGATGATGGCAGTGGCTTCCTCCCACTGTTTCACTCCAGCAATCCAGAGATGCCATATAGCCGTTATGACTAGCAGCCACTGAGAGCTGGCCCCCATGAATTTATTTAATCTCCTTTTAAAGCCATCTAAGCTAATACCTACCATCATCATCATCATTGTTTGGGGCCAAGATATCTAAAGGGCCATCGTCTGCTCATTTAGTTTCTCAAAAAAGGTATTATTAGCTAAATAAGATTGGCTTTCAGTAGTCACCTGGAGATGGATGCTGGTTCCTAGAGAACATTTAGATGCAGGATTGTTCTAGTGTTCCTTCAGCATGCTCAGCGACAGAATTGTTCTTCCCCAGTTTTGTAGCTAGATCTGTCGTATAGTTTTATCTGCAATGTGCATGTTGACAATAATTTATTGCACTTGTTTGCCACTTTGGGGATCCCATTGATGGGACAGAGAGGCAGGCTTATAATACCTTGACAACTAATTTCCACTCTAATGTATACATTTAATACTAGGCTGCCCTTCAGCATAAACTCTCAGGGTGGCATATAATTAAAAGAGTTGAAAATGCCATCACCATAAAACATAAAACAGGAACAAAAGTCACAGAAACAGAAGCCATAAAGTCAACCAAATCCAGTAGAACCACCAAATCAAAAATAAATAAATAAATAAATAAATAAATAAATAACCGCTCTAAGACATGCAGGAGTGTCTCAAAAAGCAAACAGGTCTTCTTCTGGTGCTGGAAAGGCATTTGGGAAGGGCATCACATTCTATTTGCAGTGCACTATTAGATCTAAAAGGACCTTCTTCCACCTGATCTCAAAAGAAGGGGAAACCCAGAGGAGGTGATCCTCTGAGAAAGAATGAAGGGTTCTGGCAGGCTTCCCCTGTATAAGGGGGTCCTTCAGCTAATCAGATCCCTGGGTGTTTATTGATTTGTCTGCTGAGACATCCTTGTAAATGGTCAAGGATTCTCCTGGCCATCCTTCAAGGTGCACATTCCATTCATGTGGAACATTAGCCAGGCTCATTACCATTGCCTTGCTTAAACTGAGAGGGCATCCTAGGATGCCCTGAGAGCTCAAGCCAATGAATGTCTACTCAGAACTAAGCCCCATTAAAGTCAACGGGGCTTACTCCCAGGCAAGTGTGGATAGGACTGCAGCCTGAATGTGCTCCTGCAGCCACATGTCATCGGTAAGACTGGGAACTGCAGACAAGCTGGACTTTCTGGGGTGCTTGTCCTTCATGCACGATCTTTCCATTGAGGACCCCCAAAGGGCCCTAGGGGAACCCCTAGATTTCCTGGAATGCAATAAAAAACCACTATTCTAGAAAGATTGACAGTTTTTTTGCGGGGAGGGGAGGTGTTTTGTTTGTTTTTAAAAAGACAGTTGCAATTCACAGCTTCAGTGAATAGTTGCAGCGAAGATTGGCAAACAAACTTTTCCAGGCTAGAAAACAAAGCGTCCCTCCGCTGGAATAAAGGAGCTGTGTTTCCTGGCTAATATTTGTACAAGCTTGTTCTTGCCCACAATGGCAAAGTCACTCAAATGGGTCCCTCCGAGCGATTCTTTGCTGCTTTCTTGCTAACGTTTTCCTTGGCACTCCTGAGTTACTGTTTAATCCATAATCGCTTGATAAATGGAGTTCAATTGGAATACCTGTGTTAATTAAACCCAAAATGGCATTCGCCACTTTTGTTTAGCTGCTGATCCTTTTTCAAGGCTTTTAAAAAAATTACTGTTATCATTATTAGAGCTGGAAAAGAGAACAGAAAGAGGGGGGATAACTGGGGATCTCTCACAGATCCCCCCAAAAATTCAAAACACCTTCGTGTGACAAAGCCTGCAATTGTTCTGTATCTCTTGGCTGTCAGATGTCCAATTCCTTCACTCGCAGTGCTTGGCAACATTTGCAGTCTCACATGGTATTAGCACCTCATGCCAAACATAGCCTGCAGTGCTGGTCGCAGACATTTTGCTGCCTGAAGCAAGCACCAAATATCAGTCCAGTCCCCTTCCCCTTCCCTTCCTTTCTATTCAAATCACAGACTCACATCTGCTCCAGTCTCTCCCCTTTCTACTCATTCCATTAAATAATTTCCTGTTTTGCTGCTTAGGTGAGCAAATGTGGCACTGAGGATTCCATTTGTTTTCCTGAAACAAACTGTGTTGAAATAGCATAATGATGTGTTGTTATCAAACGTTATGGTCAGAGAATCGAAACACAGCTGCCCCGTGTAACAAAAAGTAGATTTTCTTAACTCAATGAGATGGATTGTTCTGAGGGCCAATGAGATGTTACTATGACACAGCAAGGAACCAATAAGGTGTTAGTAAGGTGACACCCTCAGTGTGTGGGTGTGTAACACAATTAGTGGCCAAAATTGTGGAAAAATGCCATCATGTTATATATCATTTGATGGGTAATATACTGCAGAATGAAACAAGCCAGGAAAGAAGGAGTTTATAGGGTGTACCTAGTGCTGCTAGTCCCGCCCCCTCTTGGAATCCAGTGGCTCTTCGGTCTGACCCAGAAGTGCCCTTGGCTGCCCGTGGACTTTCACTACATGTTGCATGGGGCCTGCACAGCAACAAACCTTGGCGTGCAAATGCCAGTGAGTTGCCCTCCCAACCTATTTCTGCAAGTAAACAGACACTTGCACACTTCCAAAGCATAGCGAGAAAAACTTCTTCCCATTCCTGCTCCCCTGCTAATCCTGGTGTCTTGCCAGGACTGAGGAGTCCGTTCATTGCCGTAGCCTGAGCAGCCAGCCAGGGGTGGGGGAACTGTTGGTTTTTTGTTTTTTTTTAGATAGGCGGTGTGCAGTTGGAGATGGTCATCTTTACAAACGCAGCTCCATTCTTCTTCTTTCCCCCCCCCCCCCATTTGGAATGAATGAGGCTAATTAATTTCAGGCCATACTTGATGAGGTGAGCACCATGCGAGGGACTGCGTGCTAGACATGGCTAATCTCTTTCAGCTGAGAGTGATGAATTAAAGATGAAGCCTGCCTGCCTGCCTGCCTTCACAGGCCTCATTTAGAATGTATATACAAAACCCCCGCTGCATATAAGGTGAGGCACTCCACAGCAAAGGCAGAGTGGGACTTGTGGGCGCCTACAGAGTGTTGGCCAAGGAACGCGCCTTCCGTTGGTTTGGGGAGCCCTGCGGTGAGCTGGTGAAGTAGAGCAGGACAATATCACAACCTACTGTGTTGTGGCAGAAGATTTAGCCAAGAGGGTTAATGCCTCCGTTTGCCTGAAGATAAGAGCTGAAGATCTGAAGGTCGCCAGTTCGGGACAGCCGGAAGTCTCTGTGAGCGGCAGACCTCGTTAATTGCGGCTGATTAACAGCTGAGCTTCGGCTGCCTTGTGCGAGGGGGAGTTGTGCCGAAGTTCAGCCGCTTCTCTGGTGGGAGCAGGGAAGCCACTTATCAGCCAGCAAGAAGACAAACGGGTGGCCAGAAGGAAGGACTAAATCCAGAAAGATCCATCTGTATGTGTGTAGTTCTTGAAAGATAGAACGTTTCTGTATAAATTGTAAAAACCTTCGGGTTTCTGAATAAAGTCTGCCCATGTAAACCGCCTTGAGTTATAGTCATTAGAGAAATCTGGTGACCTAAGAAAGGCGGTATATAAATCCAAGTATTATTATTTTTATTATTACTGTGTGTGCATGTGTGTGTGTGTGTGTGTGAGAGAGAGAGAGAGCAATCCCTGATATGCTCCCCGATATGCCTGTGGAATTGTGGGCTCAGAACCGAGGAGACCACGTGGTCCAAATCAGGGGCACGCGGCCTGGGGATGAGGCCTTGGATGCGGCCTAACGGAGCCGTTAGCGGCACAGAGAGCGAGCCTGAAGGCTTTGCTCTCCAAGCTGCAAATGGCTCTGGAGGCAAGGGGGAGGCGCCACGTTACGCAGGACCTCCGGCTCGACAACACTTAGTGTTTTGCTCCCCCTGTAGGAGCGCCACTGGAGACAACGCCTCTCTCTCCTCCATTGGGGTTTTGCCCTCCAAATTGCTGCCTCTGCAACTGAGGCTGCAATCCTGTCCGTGCTTAGCTGGGAGTAAGTCCCATTAGCTATGCTTAGACCTACTTCTGAGTACATGAGCACAGGTTAGGAACCTGAGTTAAGGAGAAAGAAAAAATGGGGGGGGGAATCCATGCAACTGAACGCCCAATCCTATTCATGTCTACTTAAAAGTAAGTCGTTTAGTGGGGCTTACTCTAAGGACGATCGTATGGATAGGATTTCAGCCTGAGCATCACTGTGGTGCATCTCGAAGCGCTCCTTCATACATTGTATAGTGGAAAACCTGTGTCCGTATGAAAGACGACTTAAAACCCATTTCATTGGTTTTAAAAAGGCAGATTGTTTAGCAGCCAGGGAGTCGGACTATTAAGAAATTGGCTTCAGCTCAGCTCCATTGCCATTGCCATCAGCAGCGTTTTAACTCTCCAGTTGAGCTCTGGTTCAGACATGACCTGAAAAATGGCTTGGTCACTGGTATATGGCACAGGCCTAAACAAACAAACAAATAGTGGCCCCAACGGTCTCTCTCACGGCTCTTGCGCTGTGTGCAATTGCTGCAAACGCCAGAAGTTGGAGAACAGCAAACTCGCACTGCAGATTCTGCATCCGCAAGACATGCTTGCTGGACTGAAGCTGCTGTCCAGGTCAGAGGAGGCTTGAGGCAGGAGTTCTGTGACTGGAGCGCCCCACTTTTCCTCCATCTCAGTAAAGCCCCATTTCTTAAGGTGACCCAAGTGGAGGCCCAATGTGGACCAGAGCTAAGGGGCAGGGAGGGGAGGGATCCAACCCTCTCAAGTGGCCCCCATCCAAATCCCAAAATGACACCATTAGCTGCAGCTGTGCAAGGACTTTGTGCCCGTAAATTTTCCCCTCTGTGGCTAATAACTACTGTGGGTCACTGAAGTTGAGGAAAAAGCACAAGGGATAAGTTTTAAACCTTTCCTCCTCATGCTACAGCCCTGATCCCAATTGCACCGCAACCATCACACACACATACCCCGCCCCACTGCTAAGTTTTCTGTGTGATTGCATCAGATCTGTGGGTTTAAACACAGAGATCCACCGACGTCCCAACTAGTTTGTTCTTTGGTTGCCAGAAATAGTGATCAGTGGGGTGTGTGGGGGGGGGATGAGGAGTACCTCGACTGCAAAGCAGGAGAGCCACAGTCGTTGCACTATGATGTTATGTGGCTGCTGGTTAGTGGTTCCTTTTGATCGTTGCTGGGCAGTTTGCAATGCCCTGGTGTTCCCAACTGTTGGTTGGGAGCAAGTGCCTTTGCATCCCAGTAGTCCTCATTAGAAGAAACCTGCTTTGCGTTAGGTCCAATCTGCAGGCCAAATCAATCTTTCAACCCTTTGATTGCTTCTGAAAATATTTATATTTCTTAATAACGCACATTTTCTCCCTCGCCTCCAGGCTGTGATTAAACCCAGACAAGGTCCAGCAAGGCTTGACAAGTATAGGGAGGGGTTCTTTGGGGCAGGAAGGGGGAGATAAAGTCCACAGGTTTTTCTTATTGTGGAGCCATTAGAGTATATAAATCTGGTCATTTGGGTTGTAGATGCATCAGAGGGCAGCTGTAATAAATACAGATTGGTGCATTACGCTAACCAAATGGAGTTTATGGATCATGTCCTGTGCTTCGTAATTCTCTGAAGGTGCACCTGAGTGTGCCCCAGTCTGAAGGCTATTAACATTCTGAATGGAGCATGATTCCACTTTTGGGTGCATTTCTCGGTCCTGACTGTCAAAGACCTATTGAAAGAATCTGGCACTTGTAATAAATCAAAAATGGTGCTTTTCCCCTCCTTTAGTTTAAAGGAACACACCATCCCTTCGAAGAGTTGATTCCATCTCATAAATCAATGTTGATTTATCCTGAGCTGTAGCTCCTGACTTTTTTACTCCTAGCTGTAGATTTTGGGACCAGGGCTTTGGTCTCAATCAGCTGGGATCTTCCTATGCTCTGATGAGTGGATGGTGAAATTTGGCAGCTTGCTTGGAAGAACAAGCAAACAGCTGGATGTACTAGGCAATGAAATCTAGGCCAACAATAGCCTGTTGGCAGCACCAGTAAAATCTCTAGGCCAGGAACTGCCAACTGTCTGTTCGGTCTGTTCCAACAAGCTGGAGCTATGTATGAGCTCCCTGAGCATCTTGCTGAATTTCAGTCAATGTCTGGCCAAAGTTTGTCCACAATTCCACGTACGCAGACATCATTCTTCAGATGGTGCACAATGAATGTCTGATGTTGCCACAAGCTGTGATGATGGCCACCAGCATGCATGGCTGTGGGAGGAGGGGAGGTCTCTCATTGGCTATTGGTTGCGAACCTCCATGTGCTGAAGCAGTCTACCTCTGAATACCAACCATTTGAGAAGGGGAAGCAGCCATAGGAGAGGGCTATCCCTACAAAGCCCTGCTTCTGGGCTTCCTGGAAGTATCGAGTTGGCCATGGTGAGAAACAGGCTACTAGACTCAGTGAGCTCCGGTCTTACAAAGGGGTGCTTCCCCACTGGATTTTGTGGCTTACTCTGAACTAATGCAGTTGGTACTTTGGACAACATGTGTATAATTCTGAACATAATGCATTTTGCACTTTAAAAACAAAACTATATTGTACTTGCTACCATGCTCTCATAATGGCAGAAAGTGAGGAAGACCTAAAAACCCTTCTGATGAGGGTGAAAGAGGAAAGTGCCAAAATTGGCTTGAAGCTCAACATTAAAAAAACTAAGATCATAGCAACCACTCCCCTCACTTCCTGGCAAATAGAAGGGGAAGAAAAGGAAGCAGTGACAGACTTTATCTTCCTGGGGTCCAAGATCACCGCAGATGGTGACTGCAGCCATGAAATTAAAAGACATTTACTTCTTGGGAGGAAAGCTATGGCGAACCTAGACAACTCAATAAAAAGCCGAGACATCACCCTGCCAACCAAGGTTCGCATAGTCAAAGGTATGGTTTTCCCAGTAGCAATGTATGGCTGTGAGAGCTGGACCATAAGGAAGGCAGAGCGCTGAAGAATAGGTGCTTTTGAATTATGGTGTTGGAGAAGACTCTTGAGAGTCCCCTGGACTGCAAGGAGATCCAGTCAGTCAATCCTCCAGGAAGTCAAGCCTAATTGCTCCCTGGACGGACAAATCCTGAAGCTGAAGCTCCAATACTTTGGCCACCTCATGAGAAGAGAGGACTCTTGAGAAAAGACCCTCATGCTGGGAAAGATGGAAGGCAGAAGGAGAAGGGGGCAGCAGAGGATGAGGTGGTTAGACAGTGTCACTGAAGCAATGAACATGAAACTGGGCGAACTCCGGAAGCTAGTGGAGGGCAGGGAGGCCTGGCGTGCTGTGGTCCAGGGGGTCGCGAAGAGTCGGACACGACTTAGCGACTGAACAACAACAAACCATGCTCTCAACAGTTGTACTATCTGCTTTGGGTGTTCTAACTGAAGAGCAGGATAAAATCCAGTAATATGATTAACGATATTCATTCCTTTACTCCAACCACAGATTAGGCATAGTTACATGCAGTGATGTCATTCAGGGGGAACGGACCAGAACGGGCATTCCGGATCCTAACGGGCTCCGTGGCTGGTTCTGGGTTCGCAACAAGTGCCAATCAAAAGTGAGTTCCTTTTCCTAAATCATTTGAATGACACCACTGAATATGGCCCTGCACTTCCAGATTTGACGGCAGCATGGGAGGCGCATGGGAGGAGCATGGCAAAGAGGGGAATTACCCACTTCTCACACCAGCGAGCAGGAAGCACATCATTGTGGCTTGCCTTGGTGGCAAGGGGTGCCTTGGTGCCTTGGAGGCTTGGGGTGAAAGGCCCCCTGAATCTGCTGCCCCTCTCTGCAATCTGCTGCTGATGCACTCTGGATCAAGCGTCTCTGAGATGTGCCAGCTATGCACATAGCTTTAAAAGGTAATTAGACCAATTCATGAAAGAGAAAAAATCTCTCAGCAGCTGTGTGCTATACTAGCTGAATGGAACCTCCAGATTCAGGAGTAGTATACCCCTGAATGCCAGATACTGTGGACAATCGATGCGGGGCTGTTGTCTCTTAGCCTTGTCTGAGGGCTTCCAGAGACATCTGGGTGGCCACTGTTGTAAACTGGGCTAAACGGACCTTTTGGCTGATGCAGAGGAGCTTCTCTCAACAAATCCTGTTCCCTGAAATGAGGCCAGGTAGATTTCAATGGAGAATTCATGTTTATGAAGCAAATGTAACTTTATGAGTTCATTATCTGCTTTTTTGCCAGCTTTATCAAAATCCTAGGGAAAAATTTCTGAAGCCTATTTTAGATACCCTACAAGGGGAGAGCTCCCTATTGAAACTGTGCTGGCTACTTTCTGATTGGGATCCTTCAATCACTTATGGAACAGCGTTATTTGCCAGAACTATTCGGGCTAACCATTTGGGGGAAATTGCTGTAGACTGCAAAGGAGGTTCCTTAATATGAAGGATGTTTGTGCATACCTGTGTTTGTTTTATATTATCTTGTTTTATCCGAATTTTATTGCCCTTAGTACTTGGATCTGAACCTGGACTTTGTATTTTAATTATGATTGTGATGGCTTTTAATTAATACAATAAACAATTTTGATTTTGATTGAACTTTATGAGTTACATAAACTCATAAAAAAATGTTTTACATTTTAAAACATGCCACTAAGGGTGCAATCCAAGCCTGGAGTTAGGCCAGCACAGTTAGGCCAGCAAAATTTGGCCGGCATAAGGGCCATCATAAAGTGCGTTTGGACCACTCTCATAGTCAGGGAGGATGGAGCACATCCTCTCTGACTCTGAGAGTGGTCCAAACATACTTTATGGTGAACCTTGTGCTGGCTAAACTTTGGTGGCTTAATTGTGCCAGCCTAGGTTAGGATTGTTAGGATTCTAGGTTAGGATTGTGTTCTAAAAGGAACTCTTTTTGAGCTTAAAAACTATCCCCTTTGCCTTATGCACAAGGAGCAAGCGAGAGAGAGAAAATAATTCCACACTGTGTATTTGTTACACACACACACACACACACACACACACACACACACACACACACACACACACACATATATATTAAAAGAGCTTAAGCTGAAAGGTGTGCATTGCCTATTTTTTAAAGAAATTTTTTTTTCTGATTGCAGATAACCACTCAATTTGATTTAGTGTCGAATGATAGTGATGGGGTTGATAACTCGGCATTCATCAGTAATTCATCTTCTGCTGGTAGAAATTTACCGCAAAGCCGCGCTTTCCCAACACTGACAAGTCCTATTAATCTTCTTCAGACACATTTCAATAGGTGTCTCCATCTCGACCCTGCATCTAAACACACTTCAGCATCACCAGAGACTTGGAGACGCCTTCATTTCAGGTTCCTCCAGGAGCAAAAACAGGAGAGAGGATTGCACTCTCCCCCCCCCCCCCGCAATTCTTTAAAGACAAGTAATTCTCTCTGTCCATTTAATTAGTAGTCCCTGCCAGCCTTTTCCCACTCATGTGTGACAATGTTTTTCCCAACCTTGAAAAGAACTTAGGAGGGGGGGGGGTGGGAAATCAACATTTTCCCTGTTAAAAGTGATGCCATGTATCTCAATGGCCAGAGGATTACGTGAGGTGTATTGACACATCTATTTGAAGGAGGAATTCATACCAGGAAGTCCCCTATTTAGATCCCAGCTCAGGTATTACCTGCTCAAATGCCCCTACGCAAAGCCCTAGGTTGTCATATGGGGATAATAATGTTTCCCTATCTTACACAGTAGTTGCTGTAACATATGCTTAATCATCTAAAACTTTAATTGAAGATTTAGGGCACAATCCTAACCTGGAGTTAGGTGGGCACAGTTAGGCCAGCAAAGATTGGCTGGCACAAGTGACACTGTAAAGTATGTTTGGACCACTCTCAGAGGCAGAAAGGCCAGCACACAGACATGCACCATCCTCCCTGACTCCGAGAGTGGTCCAAACACGCTTGACAGTGGCCCTTGTGGCCACCAAACTTTGCTGGCCTAACTGTGCCCGCCTAACTCCAAGTTAGGATTGTGCTCTTAAAATACTCCAAGTTGTTTTAGTCATTACTATAATGTATAGTAATGAAGCTAACAAATTAGCCTTACAACAACCCTATAAGGATGACCACTACTGTGATCGTTCTGCATTGCAAATGAGGGGCTAAGATCTAGAGCAGTTTCTTTCATCTGTTTCTAAACAGTGATGGCACAGTTCATTTGCAAAGGCTCACACCCTGCACAGAATTGGGGACTTGGGATGTCTGAAGGTCTGTGCAGCAGGTGTGCTGCTGAAGGAGATGGGGGGGGGGGACCAGATCTGATTATTCCTTTTGGAATTCCAGTGTTCCTGACAAACTCCCTGATTCAAGTGATCAGTGTTTCTAGCAGGGAAATGGGCCTACATATTGGCAATTGATTGGAGGCCATATAACTTTGAATATCTAATCCATATGTGATGCTGGGGAACAAAAGAAGGCAGGTGTCCTGCAGGCAAGTAGCTTTTCCCCAACCCACAGACCCATTGCTGAATCTCTGAGGTTACTTAAAGAAAAAAACACTTGGCTCATTCACAGTGCAATCCAACTGACAACCTTCTGCTGGAGCAGGCCTGGAGTGTCGCAAATGTGCCGTAAAGCAGGCTTGTGACTACTCCAGTGCAGGCAGAGCAGATTTGACTTGGAGTTTTGCCAGGGGGAGAGGTAGGTTAACCCTCTGCCCCAGAGGCGTAGCTAAAGAAGTGCAGGGGATGCAATTGTACTGGGCAACAGGCTGAGCTTGACACTAGTGGCCAAAATTGTGCAAACCTTGGTATGTATGAATAACACCATCATGTTATATATCATTGGAAAGGTAGTTTAATTCAGAATGCAATGAAACAAACCAGAGTGCAATGTCTTTAGCAAATGCTATGGCCAAAAATAAATAAATAAAACTCATGTAAAAATTGTGATTTGTTGAAATAATACTGCCATGTTATATATCATTCAAAGCAGAGGCTCATGCCAAATGCAATGAAACAAATGGGAGCGTAATATCTTCAGTCTATCAAACGTTATGGCCAACCTGTCTGAGAAAACAAAAATACAACTGTGATGTCATTTCCTAGTGTGATGTCACTTCTGGAGCAAAGTTTTGCCCTTTGCAAACACTTTTATTAGCTTTGCCCCTGCATTGCCATCTTGCCAATTCCCCCATAAGAAGAGCCCAGCTGGATCAGGCCAAAGGCCCATCTAGTCCACTTTCCTGTTTCTCACAGTTGCCCACCAGGTGCCTCAGGGAGCCCACAAGACAACAAGATTTTTTTTAAAAAAAAATTGCATCTCAGTGTCATTCCCCTGCATCCAACACTCCAAGGTAGCCTTCCTCTAAAATTAGGAGGTTGCACCACCCATCATGGCCTATAGCCCACGATGGAGTTTTCCTCCAGAAATCTGTCCAGTCCCCTTTTCAAGGCATCCAGGCCAGATGCCATCACCACCTCCTGCGGCAAGGAGTTCCACAGATTAATTACCCACTGGGTAAAAAGTATTTTTATCTAAAAAGTATAAAAGTATATCTAAAAAAAGTATATCTAGGTAAGCTACATGTGGTCAAACGCGAGATGTCAAGACATCGACATCATGGGAGTTAGTGAGATAAAATGGACAGGAATGGGAGAAATTAATTCAGAGGACCCTTACATCTACTATTGTGGGCAGGAATCCCTTAGAAGAAATGGAGTAGCCTTCATAGTGAACAAGAGAGTGGGAACAACAGTACTGGGGTATAACCTCAACAATCATAGAATGATTTCAATTCGGATCCAAGGCAAACCTTTCAACATCACAGTAATCCAAGTCTACGCCCCAACCACTGGTGCTGAAGAGGAAGAAGTTGACCATTTCTATGAAGACCTACAACATCTTCTGGAATTAACGCCAAAAAAAGATGTCAAGAGGTAATAGGAATAACAGGCAAATTT
The DNA here is from genome assembly GCA_029204185.1 of Lerista edwardsae. NCBI lineage: Eukaryota > Metazoa > Chordata > Lepidosauria > Squamata > Scincidae > Lerista > Lerista edwardsae. The sequence continues at coordinate 8,035 of JAJKFI010016413.1, read as the reverse complement.
GGTCTTGGAGTGCAAAATGAAGCAGGGTAAAGACTGATACAGTTTTGTCAGGAGAACACATTAGTCATAGCAAACACCCTTTTCCAGCAACACAAACGGCGACTGTACACATGGACTTCACCAGATGGTCTACACTGAAATCAGATTGATTACATTCTTTGCAGCCAAAGGTGGAGAAGTTCTATACAGGCAGTAAAAACAAGGCCTGGAGCTGACTGTGGCTCAGATCATGAGCTTCTTATTGCAAAATCCAGGCTTAAACTGAAAAAAGTAGGGAAAACCACTAGGCCCTCCATGTATGACCTAAATCAGATCCCATACGAATATACAGTGGAGGTGACAAATAGATTTAGGGGCTTAGATTTGGTAGACAGGGTGCCTGAAGAACTTTGGATGGAGGCCTGTAACATTGTACAGGAAGCAGCAACTAGAACCATCCCAAAGAGAAAGAAATGCAAGAAGGCAAAGTGGCTGTCTGACGAGGCTTTACAAATAGCTGAGGAAAGAAGGGAAGCCAAAAGCAAGGGAAAAAGGGAAAGATATACCCAACTGAATGCAGATTTCCAGAGAATAGCAAGGAGAGATAGGAAGGCCTTTCTAAATGAGCAATGCAAAGAAATAGAGGAAAACAACAGAATGGGAAAGACTAGAGATCTTTTCAAGAAAATTGGAGATGTCAAAGGACAATTTCATGCTAAGGTAGGCACAATAAAGGACAAGAACAGCAAGGACCTAACAGAAGCAGATGAGATTAAGAAGAGGTGGCAAGAATACACACAGGAACTATATAAGGCCGATCTAAATGTTCCTGATAACCACAGTGGTACAGTCACTGAGCTCGAACCTGACATCCTGGAGTGTGAAGTCAAGTGGGCTTTAGAAAGCATCACTAACAACAAAGCTAGAAGACCTCAAGAATCTTCTGATGAGGGTGAAAGAGGAAAGTGCCAAAATTGGCTTGAAGCTCAACATTAAAAAATCTAAGATCATGGCAACCACTCCCATCACTTCCTGGCAAATAGAAGGGGAAGAAATGGAAGCAGTGACAGACTTTATCTTCCTGGGCTCTAAGATCACGTCAGATGGTGACTGCAGCCATGAAATTAAAAGACATTTACTTCTTGGGAGGAAAGCTATGGTGAACCTAGACAACTCAATAAAAAGCCGAGACATCACCCTGCCAACAAAGGTTCGCATAGTCAAAGCGATGGTTTTCCCAGTAGCAATGTATGGCTGTGAGAGCTGGACCATAAGGAAGGCAGAGCACTGAAGAATAGATGCTTTTGAATTATGGTGTTGGAGAAGACTCCTGAGAGTCCCCTGGACTGCAAGGAGATCCAATCAGTCAATCCTCCAGGAAGTCAAGCCTGATTGCTCCCTGGAAGGACAAATCCTGAAGCTGAAGCTCCAATACTTTGGCCACCTGATGAGAAGAGAGGACTCTTGAGAAAAGACCCTCATGCTGGGAAAGATGGAAGGCAGACGGAGAAGGGGGCGGCAGAGGATGAGGTGGTTAGACAGTGTCACCGAAGCGATGAACATGAAGTTGGGCGAACTCCGGAAGCTAGTGGAGCACAGGGAGGCCTGGCATGCTGTGGTCCAGGGGGTCGCGAAGAGTCAGACACGACTTAGCGACTGAACAAACAAACAAAAAGTATTTCTGTTTATCGGTTCTCATTCTCCCAACACTCAATTTTGATGGATGTCGCCTCATTCTGGTGTTGTGAGAGAGGGAAAAGAACCTCCCTCGATCCACTGTATCCGTCCCATGCACAATTTTGTATGTCTCAATCATGTCCTCTTCCAGGTGCCTTTTTTTTCTACACTGAAGAGCCCCAAACACTTAAGATCTCCATTTTAGTCACCTCCCTGAACCAGCTGTTAGCCATGGAACAGAAACCCTATTTGTGTCAGCGAGTTTTCCTTTCAATGGCAAAGAGCAGCACGGGTTTTTTTTTGTTTGGGGGGAGATTTGAATTAGAATCATGGCGGGGCAGAAAATAAAAGGGTTAAACAGCCACACTCCAGTGCCAGTGTCTACATCAGTGTGCTTCAAGCCTCAGCTGTTTGGCCGTGGCAACTTACAGAATTGGCAAAGGTAGGAGACCACTGGACTAGAGCACCATCAGGTAAAGGGGGAGGCATCTGCTGTGCCCCCTCAGGTAGCAGGAGATGGTGCCCCTGTCCTGCTCAGGCACTTTGCAAATATGCTCAGGTAGCTTTCACTAGTGCCAGACTTCATGATAATGTTTTCTGCAATCTCTAATAAGAATATTTGGTTACAATGAACAGTGCTGGGAGGGTACATCAAGGACAGGGAGTTGGCAGAGAGGGTCCCAGGTGTGGGGGTGGGTGGGACCAATCTTGGGTCCACAGTCTCATTCATTCATTCATTCATTCATTCATTCATTGGAGTCATGGTATGAAAAAAGGTTGAAGACCCCTGGTCTAAATCACCCTCTCCCTAGTGGCTGTTTTGAGACAAAGAAAAAGGCACTGGGGGTGGAGTCCCCACTGCAGAACTCTCTTGTCCTCTCTTGCTTGGCCCTCAAATGCAGTGGCGTATCTACAGGGAGGGCAATGCTCTAAGTTTTGCAAGAAGCCTTACCTTGCAGTGGAAATCACTCCTCTCCTGCACCGTTTTAGCCAATCCTCACAGGGAACAGCAACATCTTGGCGTTGCTTACTGGCTGCAGCAGCAAGGGAGAGGAGGGATTTACATGACAGGGTAAGGCTCCTTGCAACACTTAGAGCTTAGCCATCCCTGTAGAAACGCCTCTGCTCAAGTGCAAGCCTTCCTGAGTGGATTGTGGATGCACAGCCAATGACAGCCGCCCGTCAAGTTCTCCAGCCCTGAGATAGCGTGATGGATTTCAGTGCGCACGTTTATGATATAGTTCTCTTTAAAAGAATTGAAAATGGGTTGGATCACTGTCCTGTTTGTAGTAGTGGAGGGGGAGATGCAAAATATGTGGTTTCTAGAAGCCTACGATTTGCCATTGGGGTGCACATAAGAACAGTGACTAGAGTGCAGACCCTCCTTGTCCCAGTGTGTATCCATTTTTAACACACAGCTGGCCAGGGTGGCTCAAGGGAGTTCTGGGCACCAGCTCCTTTAAAAAAAGTGAGCAGAGGTTAAGGAAGCTGCGGAGATCACAACTGCTCGACTCTCAGTTTTGTTTTCTTTACATTAGCTGCCAAGGCATGAACAAATACTGCTCAGTCAAATTAGCCCCATCATATTTAAAGATGGATTATACTTGGAGATCCTTCAAGTAGGCAAACAAGATGGATGCAGAACAGATGTGTGTGTGTGTGTGTGTGTGTGTGTGTGCACGCGCGCATGTGCACATGCGCACCTGTGTGTGTTGCCAAGGACCCTTCCAGAATTTAAATGGAGAGATTTGGAATGTGTGCGTTTGTTAGCAGAAGAAGCCAAATCTGGACATTTGTCTGGAAGATGACCCCCCCCCCCCGTTCCATTGACTTAACGCTTTCTTCCTTATCTGTAACTGAAGGCCTTCCCTTGATCTTTTGATGGCTGCCTGAATAGTCTGATGTTCTGCAGATTTGCCTGTAAATAAGTCCATGATGTAACTTTAGTCTCACTTCCAATGAACAGATCCTCCAACATTTCACAGACGACACTAAGGGTGCTCTTGCTTGCTCATAGCACACAAGCCATCATTGTTGATCCCTTGGGAGGCACTGATGAAAGCTACAAGCCCGCCCTCAGAACCCTTCCCAATTTTTAGCCAAACCGTACACACTCAGGGCACAATCCTAACCTGGAATCTAGGCCAGCACAGTTAGGCCAGCAAAGTTTGGCCAGTACAAGGGCCATCGTAAAGCACGTTTGGACCACTCTCAGAGTCAGGGATGATGGTGGATGTCTGTGTGCTGGCCTTTCTGACTCTGAGTGTTCCAAACGTACTTTATGGTGTCGCTTATGTTGGCCTAACTTGTGCCGGCCTAACTCCAGGACAGGATTGCACTCCCAGGAACAGGCTGAAAAGAGTAGCTGAGCAAACAAGCCCCCCAAGGAAAGGGTCTGGCCTCCAACCACTGCTATTTTAGTGATGTTTCATAGCTGATGCTGACCTGCTGTTTAGATTGTTGACATTGCTGATACTTCTTTTTGACTGTGTGATTGTGTTATGTGACTTTAGAAGCAGGAAAAGGGGATACAAATAACATTGCTACCTTATGCACATGGAGGTGGAGGCTGTTTCCCTGCCACATGAAGAGTAACCTCAGCTGGGCATACATGAGAACCATCCCTCATGCTTTTTTTGTCCTGTGCCTAGAGAACGAATATGCCACTCCTTGACTTCTTCCATTGGAACCACCATCTGAAATTCCTAGAATAAAATGTAAGAAATTACTTCAACCGCCATCCTTCTTTCTGCTATGTAAATACATTATTTTCATCATCTTCCTCACTGAGGCCTAGTGGAATCTAATAGCTAAGAGACTGGCCTATGCACCAGGAAATGACCAGGACATATTACATTTTACATTTACATGTTAATAGAAATCACTGTTTTCTATTTCTCCATATTGTCTCTCCATTCCATTTTGAAGATTAAGTGCCTTCCAACCACTAGGTAATACTATACAACAGTGTTATTCAAACAGTGGGTCACTACCTGATGTCAGGTGGGTCGCAGAAAGCTGGGAGCAGCCATCTTGGAAACTTCAGACCTTACTCTTGTTAAATTCCTTTTGTAAGTGTTAACAGTTTGAATTTTCAAGTAAGCAGGTTTTTTTAAAAAAAATTGTTTTTAGTTCAGTGCTTTTACATTTTGCTTTCTGTCAAGGATGTTTTGTGGATGTATAACTGCTACAGTCCAAGAATGCCAACATATATTTCAGATGTGTCATTTTATTCAGCAGCACTTCCTGCTTGATGATGTCATTTCCTGGCACAACATCACTTCCAGGTTTATGACATCACGTCCAGTGGGTCCCAACACAAGTGCCATTCTAAAAAGTGGGTCCCGGTCTAAAAAGTTTGAATACCACTGCTATACAGCGTGGTTTGGCTTCTATTGTCCCTGTATCTAGTTCACAATGTAAACCTAATCTCCAACTTTGCTAGTACAAAGACTAGCACATTTGGGTTGACTTCTGCTCTCTGCTGGGGCAAAACAGCAGATTTGGGCAGGGCTGTGTGGTTTGGGCCTTTATGTCCCAGCCTTGCTTAGCTGAGATAGTCTGTCATGCATGTGCAGTGGCAGATCTAGGGGGGCAGGGGGGGCATGAGCCCTGGGCGCCATCTTTGGGCTGTCTAGGGGGGCTCCGGAGCCCAGGCCTACCCCGCGGCCGTTTCTAATGGGTAGAACTGGGCTCCGTGTAGCCCAGGTCTGCCCGCGGCTGCTTCTGGTGGGTAGAACTGGGCTCCCAAGGGGGCGCACTTCTATTGGGTGCCCCGGGCGCCATTTTCACTAGGTCCGCCCCTGTGCATGTGAAGGTGGTTTGGGGAACACTGAAGCTGAGTCAGACCACTGATCCATCCAGCTCAGTCCTGGGAACACTGAGCAGCTCATGAGGGTTTCAAAGCAGGATCTTTCGGAGCATTACCTGAAGCAGTGGTGTAGCTAAAGCATCTGCTCTCCAAGGTCAAATAAGATTTTGTAGCCACCACCACCACCCCCTTCACAACAAAACCAAATGTAATTAATTAAGGGCACGATCAGGTTAGGATTGCGCCCTGAGGCTGCAATCCTATCCACATTACTTCTTGGGAGTAAGCCCCACTGAACACAATAGGGCTTACTTCTGAGGAGATATGCATAGGATTGTGTCCTAAGTAGGTAAACAAAACATTTACTGGTTAATTGGCCATAACTTTTGTTAGAATACAGATATTCCAACAAGGTCTGCTTCATGGCATTCTGCATTAAATTACCTTTCCGATGATACATAACAAGATGGTATTATTCTTACTTACCCAGGTTTTCACCATTTTGGCCACTAGTGTCAAGCTCAGCTTGTGCCTCCCTAAAGCTTGTTGCCCCATGCAGTTGCCCCTACACACCCCCTTAGCTATGCCAGTGACCTGAAGATACAAGAGAAATGGGGAAACAGACAGGGACCTTGTCCACAAAAAGCACATGCTCTGCACTGAGCCATGTACAGCCCTTCCCCTAAGATTCCTGCCTGGTCCCCCATCCAGGTAGGGAGCAGCCCCAGGTGTCTATGGGGTGTGCCTTGGAGTACAGACCCAGCTTATTATGGGAACTCTTCGTGGGGCACGCATTCAAAAGTATCTCATGCTGCTCCTGAACTGTGGACAACCCCATCATGGTCCTCCCTGAGATACCTAAAGACTGATCAATAAGTTTCACAGAATGGGGAAACAGCCCATACTCTTTGAGAGTTTGAGAAGTACAAAATTAGGCAGGAGGTGGACAGAATGGATAGAGGGATTTTTCCCTCTCACACAACAACAGAACCAAGGCTTCATCCACTGAAACTGAGTGTTGGCAGAGTCAGAACAGACAAAAGAATTTTTTTTTTTTTACTCAGCATGTTATTTGTCTGTGAAACTCCTTGCCACAGAATGAGGTGATGGTGTCTAGCCTCGATGCCTTTAAAAGGGGATTGGACAGATTTATGGAGGAAAAGTTCCTCACAGGTTACGGGCCATGATGGGTATGTGCAGCCTCCTGGTTTTAGACGTACTTCAGAATGCCAGGTGCAGGGGAGTGGCAACAGGTTGCAGGCAGAGTGTTGTCTCGTGTGCTCCCTGAGGCATCTGGTGGGCCACTGTGAGATACAGGAAGCCGGGCTAGATGGGCCCTTGGCCTGATCGAGTGGGAGTCTTCTTATGTTCTTACTGCAGTCTGTGGAATGATTTCTATAAGGCTGGTTTAGTTGCCATCAGAACAGAGTGACCCTTGCTAATGCTATAAATGCAAACAATATATATTTGAGCAGGCTAGAAGATTTACCCACTACATTTTATCAGCTATGCACACAGTAATTTGTATTTAAAACAAAAAACAAAACAAAAAACCATTGATTTTGCTCATTGCTACAGTAATGATTGTTGTCCATAGCAATTGTTTCCATTCTACAGATAGAAAACTGAGGTTCAAAAGCAACTGCCTCTGTCCAAGGCCTGCCAACCCCAGGGTGAGCAGTCTAGATTTCCAGACTAGGTCTGATTCCCACATACAAGTAACTACACGCCTGCCCAACCACTCCCCCCCCCCACACACACTACTAGCCCTAAAAATGCCATTTCAAACTTTCCCTCTGTCTTCCTCTCAAGCACCCTCAAAAACCCGTTCTCTGAATCATGTTAAGGATCTAAATGACCGTATTGTAGGTGGCAAGTTTAAATGTGCCATATTAATAACTTCTTATCCGAGACAAATTAAGTCCTTATGTGTCAAAAGCACTCTGCTCTGGATTACCTACAAGAGAAGTATTTATTGAATAAATGTTGGATCCAATTTCATTTTAATGTGACTGACAGGAGGCTTCGGCCTTTGCGAACGAGATAAAAAACACTCAAACCTGCGACTCCACGGCAACTTTACACCTCACTTGTCTATTCCCATTATTGTCTCCTTAAAAGGGGGGATATCAAAAGGGGTTTGGTGGTGGGTATGATTTTTTTTCCTTGTTCTTATTCTGAGAAGCAAGGGGAGAGATAAAAAGCTTTTTTTAAAAAAAAGGAAGAAAAGAAAGGGGGGGGGGAAGAGCTGGCATTCAGCCTAAAGAGAAATCATTGAAACAAATTAATCCTATGCTGTTTAAATTGACATGGTAATCCATCATCAGCAAAGGAAACTCTGAAAGCAATCTAGAATCGGCCCTCTTCTTTCACTGCCCCTGAAGGCACAAAAGCAGATAGTAGAAATGAGAGGGAGGAGGAAGAAATATCATAAAAAGTTAGCAATGCTTTGAGAAGGGGGACGGGGGAAAACAGCTGGAATGTCTTCTGTGCTCAATTTACTACCACCACCATCCCCAGACAACAACAACAACAACAACAACAACAACAACAACAACAACAACAACA
>JAJKFI010016410.1:0-16989 GCA_029204185.1 Lerista edwardsae | reverse complement strand
ACTCAGCCAGATCTCTATCAATGGGTTCCCCTTTGCTTCCCCCCCCCAGCCCTAATTTAGGTTGGCCAGGGTTAGTCACAGTTTTGTGACTAATCACCGTACACCATTGTGAAGCCCAAGAGTGGCCTAGTTAACACTATCAGGAGCAGACACTATCCAGCATCACCGCACCTCGCTGAACGTCAATAGCATAAATGTATGAAAAATGTTTTGCTATCAGTCGAGAGGCGAGAATCTCACCACAAAAATTGATCTTTCATCATTATATCTGTTCACCACATCAACCGAAATGCATTTGGACAATACATCATCAACGCTATTGATTTTCTTCCATTTAGAGGCCTTTACACCCACGACCGCATTGTGAACAAAAGTTCTTCTGAACTATCACGCTGGAGATGGTCGATTACGTACATCGGTACCCAGAAAGGATGGGATGCAATAAGTCACAGAAGATCAGGAGGAGGATTAGGATACGGCTTAGGTTGCCCAGGTCCCTCCCAGGCCCAGTCCACCTGCTGCCCCCCCTCCCCCACCCCAAAAAACCCCCATTCCACCCTCTCCAACTCCCCATGCCGGCGGCCCTTGACCAGAGCAACCTTATCTGGTTTTGGCGGCCGGGAAGCTCGACAGCTCCGGAGTAGTTGTGAATGTGCTTCACCACGGCACGTCTGTGACACTCCTGGGCCAGCGTGAGGGGCTTGCGACGGCCGAGCACACGGTTCGGGTTGCACGCTCAGGCTCCAAACCTGTTTTAGGGCACAGCCCTGGGTGCCCGTTTGCGTCAACGTTACGGGGCAGTGCCATTGCAGTGCTGCAGGTCCCAGGCCTGGGAACACCCAAGCTGTGTGCGCCAGGGGTGGGGGGCGGGTGTTTCTGGGTGGGCGATGGGTGGCTGGCAGCTGTGCTGGTCCAGGAGGGAGGGGGCTTGGGATTGGCCATAAGGCCAGATCCTAGGCCTGTTCCCCAGGCTGCACAGCCCCGATTCAGGGCCTTGCACCAGGCAGGCTCCAGCCTCCTTTATACTGCCTGTTCCAGCGCAGTATAAGCAGTAGTGCTATCCAGCCGGTACGCTGGGCGGGACTTACGTTTGATTGGCAGTCCGCCCGTTGCGTCACGCCACATTCCGTCGCTTTCCCGGGGCGGGCGGGAATGCGGCGGAACGCGGCGTGACGCAACGGGCGGACTGCCAGTCAAACATAAGTCCTGCCCAGCGTACCGGCTGGATAGCACTACTGAGTATAAGGTTGCGCTGCCCCACACATCTATGGTAGCCCATTCACACATGCGTGTCACCCCTGCATGGCAAGAATTTTGTTACTAATTGACTGGTTGATCAGAGACGTTTCCTAGTAAACCGGCCAGTTTGGGTTCTGGTGAGGATGACGTTGGCCCTTGATGTGGCCGTCATTGAATGTCCGAGTGCAGGTTTGAACCCAACCTGGTTAACTATCCTGTGCTTCAAAAGATTCGCTTTCTCCGCTCAGTTGCAGCGGCAGAGAAAAACAAAACAAGAAATCTCCTGGGATTGCCTAACAAGACAAAATGCTTTCATAAAACAAAGTATCAGGGGCGGCTTTCAGCAAAGCCTGGAGATGTTCGAAGAGCAAAATCCTGTGGCCATCCATGCAATCCCACTGACTTCACTGAGACAACACACACACACACACACACACACACACACACAGAACGGCACTCGGTTCAGTCGTCAGCAGCGTTCTTATTTGACACATAATGCATGGAGGCCAATTTATTTTTTTTTCATTTTGTCCCGGGCTGTTGTTGTTTGTGCTACACAGACCTAAGTAAACACACAAGTTCCATGTTCTCTTTAAAGTGTTCTGGCAATGTGTACTGGAGCTTAAATGGGATCAGGCTTTCTCATGATGGGACGCAGTAGGCTGGCAAATAGCGCAGTTCCACTCTACGATTTCAAAGGCCTCCGTCTTCTCATTCTCTCCAAGATAAACGTTCCTGTTTTATTTTTAGGAAACAACTGATCAAAGTGCTTTTGAAGATGTTCTTTCTCAATGTGTAAGAAGAAAGGAGGAGGAAAGAAAATGTGAACAGTCATTAATAGGAATTTTGAAAACACATCACATCAGAATTGCCTTGCTGAATCAGGGCAAAGTTCCTTCTAGACCAGGGCATCAGGTTCTCAGAACTCGTTCTTTTTTTCTCCTTCAAAAGTTTTTTTCTTAGAGGGTCCTGGTAGAAAGAGGGGACAGGAAAAGGAGAAAGAGAGCAGAGGATGGAGAGAATAGTGAGGGGGACAAACATAGTCACAAAAAGGGCATGAATAAGGAAAGATTTGTCTAGAAGCCTAACCAACTTTCCAGAGCCAAACACGGCCTCAATGCAGCCCCAAGATAAACGTTGCATCCTGAGGTGGGGGGGGGAGTTACAGAAGCCTCCTCAAGGTTAAATTAATGTCCACTAACCTGAGAAGGCCTCTGTGACTGCCCCCCCCCAACTTAGGATACAGTGCATGTCCGTTGGCATGGCTGAGAGTGCAATCCTAATGTAGGGTTCGGCCGACCCAGTTAGGCCAGCAAAGTTTGGCCGGCACAAGGGGCACCGTGAAGCGTGTTTGGACCACTCTCAGAGTCAGGGAGGGTGGTGCAAATCTCTGTGCTGGCCTCTCAGACTCCGAAAGTGGACCAAACGTGCTTTATGGTGTCCCTGGTACCACCAAACGGTGCTGGCCTAACTCCAGGTTAGGATTGCGCCCTGAATCAGTGCTGGGAAATGGGATAGGATTGGGCTGTAGGTCTTGCTTATTGTGTTCTTCTCTGGGATGGCACAACTTGGATGCCGCTGTTCCCTCTGCTGCAGCTCACTAAAAAAATGCCCCATCGGGCTCCATGGCAGGGTTCGCAAAGCAAGGTGTGCAGGACTTCTGGTTTGCGTTAGAGGGACTGCATGAGTGAAGAGCTCCTTCATTCATGTGGTTCCTCTGAATGAAACTGGAAGCCCCAAACTTCCTGGCTTGTGAAAACCGCAAGACAGAGCATGATAAGGATGTAGGCCTTAGCAAGCAAGAATCGTATCAATGTGGCTTATGCCGCTGGGGGACAGTGTCAGACTTGGGGCGAAGAGTGCCCTAAATCCACTGCTCCCTCCCTCCCTCCCTGCCATGTGCCACTGCAAGATGCATCAGTTCTTGGGCCCCTAAAGCTGGACTTTTGATTGACAGGTACTAATGATGACTCCTCGTGGAATGCCTTCCCGGCTAGATCCAGCAGGCAGCAGGCCTCCTCTCTCCCACCTTTGGGCAGGCTGCAACGATCGCTTCCTTAGGTCTGTCCTCTTCCTGAATGGTCCTGCAAGAACTTGGTTGGGGAAGTTCAATAGTCTAAGTTCAATCGATTACCCCAATCGATTCCTGGTGACAGTTCTACATCGCTTTTGTCTCCCGTACCTAGGTGGGCTCCTTGGGCAAAGGCTCCTGGTTTTCTTTCAGAGTTTACTGTATATCTGCCAACTTATATCCTTCGCTCCTTTCAAACTTCCTTCCTGTTCCTGTCTTTCTCCTCTGTCCCTGATTCGTTGCTTCCTGCTTCTCCCAAGGAATTTTCGTGCAGAGCCCTCCCGCATCTCAACTTACTTTTGAATTGTGCCATTGTCAGTATTAAACTAGCAAAACACAATATGTTGCAATATAATCAATTTATAGTGTACTGTACCACTTTCATATAAAAATTCAAGATACCAAACAATTACTCCAACCCCTCTCCCCCCCCCAAAAAAAAAGGGGGCAGGAAAGAATAGCACCCAACTATTAGCACAACTTAGAAAAGACACCTTGCTTGGCATTGGCTTTTCATAACAGTGATGCAGTTTTTCTCCTCCTGAGACATGGGAGAACTGTGAAATAGGATTTTGATCTAGCAAAAGCAACAATTCATTTGGCAGCACCTTAAGGACTGACAAACGGATTGTGGCATCAGCTCTCCTGGTGATGACACTATGGCATGACAAAGAATTATGTTAGCTCTTTAGATTGCTGCAGGACAATTTGTTGCTTCTGCCCCCACAGAATGCCGCGGTCCCTGTGGAACCTTTCATTTCAGCTGTGTTGCCATTACTGCCCTGAATGGCTCTGGCGGCAAGGGGAGGGGCCACTTACACAGCCTGTTGCGGTATCCGCAATACTTAGTATGCTGCCATCCAGTGCCATAGCACACACAGGTGCGCAGGGGGGCAAGCAATTGCAGAGGGCAACAAGCTTTAGGGGGGTAACAAGCTGAGCTTGACACTAGTGGCCAAAATGGTGAAAACTTTGGCATGCCTGAATAATGCATTCCTAATACATGAAGGGCATGCATGTTATACATCTTTGGAAAGGTAATTTAATGCAGAATGCAATGGAACAACCCAGAGTGAGGTGTCTGTATTCTTCCAGAAGTTACGTCCAATTAACCAAAGAGTTTGTTTGCTTCTTTATTTATTTACATTTGATTTTGTCATGGAGGTGGGGGAGGGCTACATAATCTCCCCCCGCCCCCCGATAGCAGATGCCTGAGCGTTGCCACTGCCGCCATCCCCGTGGCCGCACTCCTGACCTGGCCTAGCGGTGGTGAAGGACAGAGGGGCCGTCCTGCAGTACTCTGAAGGCAGGAAGACCCAGGCTCGCTCCCTGGCAGCCGCTGCAGGTGCGAGTAGACAGGCGCCTTGCTGGAAATCCTTGAGAGCTGCTGCTAGTCCCTGTTGGCACATCTGAACTCCCTGACCCAGGAAGAAGGCAGCTTTACCCAGAACTTGGCATAAGCCGGCAACAAAGGGCAGTGTTAACTGGCTGAACTGCTTGAGGAGGGAAGGCTGGATTGGTTGCAGTTATGACATGGGCATGCATGCACATGCACGCGCACACAAATGCACACACACACACACACACACACACACACACACCCCAAGCCTGCAGGATAAACAAGAAGACAGGCTAATTTTACAAGTTGATGTGTATCATCCACCTTTCTCTCCTCCAAATCCGGTTTTTCTTGCTGTGCTGTAGCTCGGAGAGGATTTTTACGGCGGAGTTGTAAAAACCCGGAAAACAGGAGAGTTTATGGCAGAACCACTAGCAGACCTTTAACTATAGCTGTATTCATGGTTACCACTACAAGGAAAGTATTATGTTGGGCGGGTAGTAAAGTTAAACCTGCCCTTGGGGCATGCTGAAATGCTGACGGCTCGTGCATACACTTAGGTGTCCACTTAGGAGCACAGGTGCTCGCCTTGGAAAAGTGCTTGGAACAGAACCTTCCTCAGCTACCACTCAATTCTTTTTTATTTCTTGGATCTGTGGTACTGGAAACATTTCTCGAGTTGTGAACAACTACATTTGATTAAAAGCTGTCAGATTTATCTCCTTGGGAAGGGGGGGAAGAAATATGTGTTTTTTCCCAGAAAGGAAATCAATGTGTCTTTTTGATAGATGCAGACTAAGAAAACAGGGAGGCTGTCACTTTAAATGGCCAAGGAGGAGAACCAACCAGACACTACCATTAGCTTCGGACATAATTGTAGTGGAGCAAAGCCAGTCTTTATAGCGCATAATCCATGTTTCCAGAATTACTCTCCGACAGCCAGGCAGCGGCACTCCTCCAAGGAGGGGCTCACGACAAAGCAGGCCAACTCTCGGAAAGAAGCAGGGCAGGGAGAAAGGGTTGGGTGGAATGCACGATGTCAGGGAGGCTCTGGATTGGCTGAGCCAAAGCCCCCTGGGCAACTCCTCTCCCTCCGATTGGGTTAGGAGGGCGGAGCAGTGTGCTGCAATGGCTAGAGTTGGGTGAGGAGCAGGGAGACTTGGCTGCAAATCCTCACCTGGTCGAAAGCTTTTGGGCGACCCTGGCCTCATTACTCTCCCACAGCCTGAGCCACCCGGGAGGGGCAGGGGGGGGCGAGTGGTGAACCTAAAAGGGAAGCAGGAGAGTCTGAACCGCTTGAGGGCAGAATGGCACAAAAGTGCTACCAGACCTGTAATTTAGTGATCCGACGAGTCGCGCCAGTCGTTCAGTGAACTAATACTGGGGTCTGACGTGGCAACCCTAAACATGCCCGCTAAGGAGCAAGTCACATTGATCATGGCTGGACTCGCTTCTGAGTAAACAGCCATAGGCTGCACTGTGGAAAGCCACTGAAATCCCAATAACTTCAGCAGGGACATTGCCTACAACAAGGTCTGAGTATCAGGACCCTTTAGCATCAGTACAAAAGCGGAAAGAAGGGGTTGTTGTCATAGGCTTGGAGCGCAGATCTCAGGGTCAGTTCTTGGCATCTCCAAGGAGGGTTGGGAAGACCTCTGAGTCTGAACGCCTGGAGAAAATCCTGAGTTAGGCAGACCCAAGACCTGACTTGGGACGAGCTCTAGTTAATTTCAGTTAAGTAACCAAATGGTTCGACAGCCCTTCAGAAGGTGTGTGTGTGGGGGGGGGGGAATTCCCCCCATCTCTACATGTGAGGGAAACCAGAATTACCTGCCTTTAGCACTGCCAGATACAAATCAAACCCAGCTGGCCCATTACATCTATGACCTCACTGTCAATTGCCCTCTATGTCAGCACATGCACATGGATTGTTTAAGTCTCTGTGCACTGCACAACTTTGTTTGGCCTGCGCACCGTCCCAGATCATTGCAACTTTCTGATTACAAGGCACAAGTCATCTGATTGCTGAGACGTAATCCCTTCAACATCATAAACGGCCGCAAATGCAGTGTATGTTTTTTTATAATGAAATGTGGCTTAAAAATCAACAACAAACTAGAACCCTTTCTGGACCAGACCCTGAAAGTCAACATTATGTTAACATTCCTTGCAGTGCATAAATGGTGCCAAAACCTATTACAGTTGTAGTAAAGTTTGATTACTGAAGTTGTTTGTTATTTTACGTCTAGAAGATAAAGATAATATTGAGAATAGCCCTCTTGTTTTCCATGTATAAATCACTTCCATAAAATTCTGTTTTGGGGAGAGAGAGAGAGAGAGAGAGAGAGAGAGAGAGAGAGAGAGAGAGAGAGTTATTGAATTGAAAGAATTATTGAATACAATAGCAGATGCTATTGTGGATGCATTCAAATGGACAGGGATGGTATCTGGGATGATTCAGGTTGGAAAACTGGCTGAAAACCATGCTTTGTAAAATTTGAGCCCATACCAAGACTTCATCAGAAAGTGATACAAGTTGTGTGGACATCATGAGGGGATTTACCTCTTCCTGGGATGTCATGAAAGACTGTAGTTTCCCAACCTCCTCTCAGGGCGCAATCCTAAACTGGAGTTCGGCTGGTATAAGCTAAGCCCGTAAAGTTTGGCTGGGACAAGGGACACCATCAAGTACGTTTGGACCACTCTCAGAGCGCAATCCTAAACTGGGGTTAGGCCGGCATAAACTAAGCCAGCAAAGTTTGGCCAGCAGAAGGGCCACCATAAAGCATATTTAGACTACACTTGGAGTCAGGGAGGATGGCTCACATCTGTGTGCTGGCCTCACTGACTCTGAAAGTGGTCCAAACAGACTTTACAGTGACCCTTGGGCTGGCCAAACTTTGCTGGTTTAGCTAATGCCAGCCTAACATAGTTTAATAATAATAATAATAATAATAATAATAATAATAATAATAATAATAATAATACATGTATTTATATACTGCCTTTCTTAAGGTCACTAGATTTCTCTAATGATTACAACTCAAGGCGGTTTACATAGGCAGACTTTCTCACAAACCCGAAGGTTTTTACAATTTACAGAATGTTCTATCTTTCAAGAACCACACTCAAACAGATCTTTCTTTCTGGATTTAGCCTTCTTTCTTTAGCCACCCGTCTGTCTTCTGCTGGCTGATGAGGCTTCCCTGCTCTCCCCAGAGACGCAGCTGCGTTCAGCACACTCCTCCTCCCACGAGGCAGCTGAAACTCAGCTTGTAATCAGCCGCAGTTTGCAAGGTCTGCCACTCACACAGACTTCCGGGAGTCTCGAGCTCACGACCTTGAGATCTTCAGTTGTTATCTTCGGGCAAACGGAGGCATTAACCCTCTCGGCTAAATCTAAAGTTTAGGATTGTGCCACAGATGTGAGCCATCCTTCCTGACTCCGGGAGCAGTCTAAACATGCTTGATGCTGGCCAAACCTTGCTGGCTTAGCTTATACTGGCCTAACTCCAGTTTAGGGTTAAGCCCAAGGTCAATGTAGCCCAGCACTGGTCTAGACACGGTGATGTTCAGTGTTTTCCTTCTCTTGGACACTGACCTCTATGGTCTACCACTCTTGTGATGTCACATCCAGCTTCTGGGAGACTCATCTGAGTTTTTTGCATCTCTGTTTCGAAGGAAACTGTGTGCAGTCATGAACTGTTTGTCCCTGATAGGCATATTTGTTACTAGAAACACTTGCCCTCGAAACAGAGCTGCGGAACCCAAAAGAGTTTTTTTTGCTATTTTCAGACTCTGTGTTCCAAACTCCGGAGACATACCTGTGGACCTTTTGTGGTGCACCCATGCGTGGTTGAAAGTGGTTGAAAATCGCCAGTCTGAACAGAGGGTTTTTCTTAATTCC
Source organism: Lerista edwardsae (assembly GCA_029204185.1). Lineage (NCBI taxonomy): Eukaryota > Metazoa > Chordata > Lepidosauria > Squamata > Scincidae > Lerista > Lerista edwardsae. The sequence continues at coordinate 8,433 of JAJKFI010016410.1, read as the reverse complement.
ACTGAGCAAAGGTTGCTGCAAGACCCTTTTAACTGTGTTGCGCCAGAGCAGCTGCCCAGCCCACCTATATGTTGGGGTCGGCTGAAGGGCTGGAGCTCATAGGTTGGGAGTCACTGCTCTGTGCAGAGGTTGTTTAACACATAATTTTTCAGTGCAGGACTGTGTGACTCCTTGCAAATGTTGGAAATGCCTCCATACTTCTGAAAGCGATTAGCAGTCTCTGAAGAAGGAAGGTGTGTATGGGGGCGGGGGGGGGGTCCTGCTGCTGGTGACATTCCCAATGGACCTCAGAACCATTCTGATGCTTTGCACCCGCGGCAGAGCGTCACTTGCTCCCCCGTTCCGGTGTTGGGAGAGCCGGAGAACGGCATTTCTGCAGGGGGCAGAGAAGGGAAGATTGATAAAGAAAAGCAGTTGGAGTTATTTCCTATGCATGAAATTGATTAAATGCTTCACTAAATGGCTTATTAATTTGCCTCTCAGATTTCTGTCACCCACTGAAAAAGATTACAGTGAGCCTGTCTAGGACCATGTTGTATACAATACCAAATTACAAAGGGTTGTAAAAACTAATGTTTTGTTTAAAATTTTGAACAGGACCATATGCCTTCGGTGACCTTGAGTAAGCTATTCTAATTCAAAACATTTCAAAGTGGATAAAGCAGGGGGGAGGTGGGGGGAGGGAGAGTGCGCCAAATCCATCTGCACAATCAAACCCAACCCATGTGGTTTACTCACAGTGTCGGACCTTTTCCTCCATGTCCACGGAGGAGTGGGGAAAATGTGGGGCGTTTGGAGGAATTCTTGCAGCACCATCTGCGGAGTGTTTTGAACGGTGGCATAAGGCGGAGGTGCCGTGACAATAACATAGGGAAAGGCCAGTGGGGGCTCCAGATTTGGGGGCCATGAGTCTCTCTCTCTCTCTCTCTCTCTCTCTCTCTCTCGCTCTCGCTCTCGCTCTCGCTCTCGCTCGCTCGCTCGCTCACTCTCGCTCTATCTCTCTCGCTCTCGCTCTTGCTCTTGCTCTCTGCTTTTGGAAAGCACATGGGCACAGCAGCTCCATCTTCCGCGATACCCAGGAATTGGGCAGCGCAGGGAATCACGTCCTTCATTCCACTTGCCACTGGTTAACTTTAGTTGGCAGACACAGTGGGAGGTGGCCCACTTCCTCTCCCTAGAATGCTCTTGCCCTTCCTGACTGCCCTGGCTCCTGACAACTGGTCTGCGACAGGCGGTCTGGGAAGGGTAAGATGGCTCGGAGGAGAGCAAAAAGGTGGTTTGCAGCTGCAGCTCCCCCCACTCCCATTGGCCAGGGAAGCAGCCCCTGTGGGCCCTGGTTTACTGGAGGGCAAGGGGGCAGTAGCTGCAGCCTCAGGGGCTGGGCGGGCAAGGCTGGGAACCCTTGTGCCTGCCTGTGGAGCCACTCCTGGGAAGACCCTGTGCCCTGGGGTGAAGAGCAGCCTCAGGTCACATGGAAGAAAAGGTCTGCCAGGTGAGCCCAAACTCCAGCTTCCTTCTTCTACCAGCTGCTCACCCGGGGTGTGAAAAGGCCGTAGTCAGTGATGTCATACAGGGGGTATGCGGGGGTACGCGAGTACCGGTTTCTAGGATTACAGCTGGCCCTGCCCATTCGCCCACCCACTCGTCGACTCCGCCCTCTGCAACATTTGAATTTCCTGCATGTTTGAGTTGCCTGCACGTTCTCAGAGCCAGGCAGGCAGGCAGGCAGCGAGCGGAGCCTTTCCTTTCCTTGCCACTGAAAAATGAGTTGCTCAGGGGTTTTGGAACTGTTGGGTCACTTTAACATGATGCCAGGCCTCCTTAACATGTTCTGGGGGTGCTGTGGAATCCTGTTGCCACTGTTGGGTCAGTTTAAAATCGTCTGAGGGCTTTTTCATGTCCCTTCCTGCCACGAATCACTTCCGGCTTATGACGTCACTTCCGGTGGGCGGGTCCCGACACGTGCCAATCAAAAGTGAGTACCTGTTCTTAAATCATTTGGATGACACCACTGGCCGTAGTGGAGCCAGGGGGTGGCACGGGAAATACTGCACGACTCCGACGACAATTGGGAGGGGCCGCTCACCTGGAGCATTGCAGGGCCTGCAGGACTTACGGTGCCGCTGCCCTCTGGCTACACTGTTGGTGGAAGGCAACAGAAAAACGTTCCGGGTAAATAAAATCTGTCTCTCCGCCTCGACTCTCAATCCTGCCTTAAAATGCCCACAGTTGCCGTCCATTCTCCAGCAGGGCTGCGGGACTGAGGCCTTTTGCTCTTGCTCCGCGACTCGCTCCTGCCCCTCCTTCTGTTGTCTTTGAGACGAAGCGCTAAGAGGGAGAGTTTAAGAGATGCCACTCTCTGGGGTGTGACACCGATTTGACTGCACGGAGCGTTCTTAACTGACATAATTAATATTTTTAAGGGAGCCCTTGACATCATAAGCTCTGTACACACTCTTTCCCTTTTCAACAAGCACAGTTAATGCCCTGTGACAAAGTATATTATTTCTTGCCTGTAATCCATTCATGAAAAGGTCAATCTCTTACCATTATTTTGTCAATGGAGAAGTGTTACCTTTAGGCAACAAGTTAATTTTCAAATTAGAGCAGAAGGAGTTCCTAAGCTGTTGGGTTTTTTTCCTCCTTAAAAAAAAAAACCCACACAAAATCCTGTTTGTTATATAATGAAGACGCTTGCTTTGGTAGTGCAAGATCTGCATTTAAGAGAAGCATATGGGATACATGAGGGAAATTTATTTTTATATGCTCAGTCCGTTTTTTTTAAGAGAGGGAAAGACTTTCAAAAGGTATTTTAGCTCCAAGGTTAATACACAATCTGAAATTCCTGCTCAGCCTTCCACAATCCACGTCTGATTTTCCAGGCCTTGCCCATACTTTTCCCCATGTATTTTTGTTGCCATGAGGGCTAGAAACTTGACAACAAGAAAAGGGAAAACAGAACTGATTTCTTCGGGAATCATGATCCCATCTTTGCAATACTAAAAAGAAATGCTCGAGGCAGTTTATGTAACTAAGATTAAATAAAACTATCATCAAATATGGGCAGTGCTATCCTACCGGGCGCTTAGCGCCGACACGGGGGCGCCTAGCAGCCCCCCACATGGGCGCTAAGACCACAGGGCCAGCCCACGCTAAGACCACGGCCCCAACTCAGGCCATGCGGTCTCCTCGGATCTGCGCCCACTCTTTAGCGGATGCAGAGCTGAGGAGCGCATAGGGGAGGCTGGAGCCTCTCCTACGGTAAAGGAGTGAACCCTCCCTTGCCGCGGGAGGCTCCAGCCTCCCTCAACCCAGCGTCGGAAATGGCGCTGGCCAGCTGGCCTTGCCATTCCGGTGCTGGGTAGAATTGAGCCCCAACTGACAATAATAAAAACAATAAACCATAAAGCAACAGAATAAAACAGCCAAAACAAAATAGTTTCTTTAAGCAAAAAACAATAACAAAAAATGTTTGCTTAATAAGGAACAGAGCAGTGGTATTCCTACAAGGGGGGGGGATGCTATGTTTTGCAGGACTCTCTGGGCTGTGAATGGATCTGGTGGCAAGGGGGAGGGGCCACTTTAAACAGGAATTCAGGCTCCTGCACAACTTAGCCTTTAGTCCCCTGTTGGAACGCCACTAGAATAGAGTATTTAGTTGGTGAACCCCAGCAAAAAGGGATCAAGCAAATCTCTTGTGGCAGGGAGTACCCACCATAACAGTTCAAGACCTTTCCCATGTCCTCGCCAACCATATTTTAGAAGGCGACTGGACAGAGATTGGTCAAGTAATTTTGGATTTTAAAAGTGACGATGCCAACATTTACAGCTGGGTTTCCAAAGGAAGTTCTGGTCCTCAGAGGAAGTTCCCCAGTAGAACATGATGCAGCCATCCAGTCTAGATGCGGGACTGGTCAGGCCCAGCAGGTACCGAATGCCACAGTCTTCCTCTGGCATCACATTTAACGTTTGTGTGATAGGACTGAAGACACACACCACTTTCACATCCTCACTGGTGTACTTGGCAGGCGCCAAATGTTGCGATATCACTTTACAGTGCGCCTGGAGATTCTCCATTGCCAGCCTGGTTGCAGTTAACGGCAGTTAAGCGAGAGCGTGGTCCTGCTCCAAGGTTTTTTGGTCGAGTTCTCCTGATAAAACCCACAAAGACAAATGACAGCTGTGTGTGGAGTACTTCCCACATGTTGGGTTGGAGTTTCCTCAGGAGGAAATCCACTGAAATGCATGAGAACGATGAACTGTGCCCCCCCCCCGTTCACTTCAAAATGGTTTGTGCAGTAGAACGAGTGAAATGCCTTTTCAATGTGGATTGTGCCTCCACCATTTAGCATGTCCTTCCAGCAGGCCACCTTCCACCAGCAGGCTCTTCATTTTTTGGATCGTGGCCTCCTTTCCTTCCACATGTAGTGGGATGCAGAGCCAGAAGTTGCTGACAACTGAAAACTGTCAGCCTCCAGGCTGTGTGTCGCTCCAGAACGCTTTCCTTTCACGTGAAGGAGGCCTGTAGAAGCAGAGCCATAACTAGGGTGGAGCTTGACGGGCACCTGGCCTGGGCACTATGCCAAGTGGGCGTGCATAACATCATGGCGTCACTGCCCCGGACCTGAGGCAATGCATTACGGCCAGGGGAGTAGCTAATGAAGTGCAGCCCAGTGCAGAGGGCAAAATGATGCCCTGGACGTGAAGTCACAACAGGAAGTGAAGTCACAGTTGCATTTCTGTTTTCTTGGCGTTTTTGGCCATACGTTTTGATAGAATAAAGATGTTACACTCCAGTTTGTTTCACTGCATTCTGCATGAAATTCTGCATTGAATGATATATAACATGTCAGTATTATTCCTACAAATTGCAATTTTAACAAATCACAATTTTTACATGAAAGTGATATGTTTGTTTTCTGGTTTGGGGGCCATAAAGTAAGGATATTATACTCTGGTTTGTTGCATTGCATTCTGCATTTTGGAACCTTTCCAATGATATATAACATGATAGTACTGCTCATAATTACCACCATTTTGGCCACTAGTGTCAAGCTCAGCTTGACGCCTCCCTAAAGCTTGTTGCCCAGTGCAATTGCACCCCCCTGCACCACTGTAGCTATGCTCCTGGTTATGTCTCTAACTAAAAACATGATACACCAGGAAAACTGTAGCCCACCAAACATGAACAGGGTCCAATGAATGCCCAGGCTTTGATTAAGGTTGGCACCAGCATTTCACACCAAGTGAAACAGGAAATATCAATGTTGGCATTCATCCCAAGATAAAACATTAAATGAGTTTCCCATGAGAAACTTTTGTGGTTCGGCACATTCCTGGGGTTGACCGCGAAATTTCACCGAAAGCAGAATTTCAAGCCACTTTCTGCTGCCTCTCAAGGAGAAACAACTGAGAATGTTCAAGAGAAGCCAAATAAATTCCAATCAGTGCATTCTCTCAGAGGGGCTCTGCGTCCTTGCTGAGATGACAGAATTCGCGTATGTTGCCCTCGAATGACTGGTGGGGCTGCCTTCAGCTTGGTAGCTCAGAAATGGTGCCATCCTGGGACAAAGTTCGACACTTCCTCTGCCGGTCCCCCCTGAGTGCATGAAGGGTTAAACTTCCTTGCTGTGGTGAGGCTCCACTGCCAATTGCATGTTCAAAGCTCTTTAGAAGCCATGCGCTGCCTTCGTCCAATAACTTGTCTCGTAATTGGCGTACTGATTGCTCATGTCATCGTGTTTTAGTATATAACCCCCCCACCCCCCGCCTTCATGCTCTCACACAGCCGGCAACAAGCCAAGGAGACATTCTTTCTTCATTGTAACTCCCCAACTGCCCTGTGTCGGGTTATGCTGCAGGCCTTGCTGATAAACATCAGCAGATGATTGGACACACACATTCTTAACGTGGCTGACCCATGGCATCTTTGGGGGCAACAGGGAACCTGTCATTATGTGCACAATGCTCTCCTTTCTTCGGCCTTATCTCTTCCCAGATGAGGCCAAGATTCTTATTAACTCATTAATGACTGAAGATGTCATTAAAGGCAGCAGCTGTAGGAGGCCAACAGGAAAAAAAAGGATGCATTTATTTGAAGTTGACTTTAATCAGCAAAATGCTGCTTCCATAAAATGCGGGGGGGGGGAGAGAACCAAAAATCATTTGAATTTCGCATTTTGAAGACAGCAAAAAGAGCCCAAGGCCGCTCCATTCTCTGCCAAACAGCATACAGCTTACACTGGGGGGACTGAACTTGCAGCCTTGCCACAAAACAAGATTCTCTCTTGGTTTTCCCCCTCGTTTCCTTAATTCTAGCAGTCTCATTTTGGGGGGAAGAATAAGACTTTTGTTGCTGCTGCTGTTACTGCTGCTATGGTTAAATAATTGCAATCTTTATTGTGAAATGATCCTGATCATCCAGTCAATCAATCATCCAGCCATCTACCACTCGAGCCTATCAGGGATGGGCACTCGAATCGTTGTGACTCAATTTGAGTCGAAAAAAATGCTGGGGTTTTTTGCAACTCATGTTAACTTGAGTCACAGATATCTCAGACCCAACTCGAATCTCAGGGCCAGTGACTCAGAAAAGAGTCATGACTCAAGTTCGACTTGAGTCATGGCTCTCTTGTGTGTGTGTGTGTGTGTGTGTGTGTGTGTGTGTGTGTGTGTGTGTGTGTGTGTGTGTGAGAGAGAGAGAGAGAGAGAGAGAGAGAGAGGGAGGGAGGGAGAGAGGGAGAGGGAGGGAGAGAGGGAGGGAGAGACTGCTGACTTTTTTCCCTATTATATTGCTTCCATGCTGCCTCAAAAGACCATGTGGGTGATCTGGCAGTCGTCCTTTCAACCAATGACAGCTGCAGATGTGGTGGGAGGAGGGTAGGTAGTTCCAGGAGGTGGGTCTGGGGGGTTGAGGGGAGGAGGAAGGCTGAAGATGGTGGGGTTGCTCAAGGACTTGACTTGTTTCTCGAGATGATTCAGGGCCCAGTCAAAATGATTCAAAATGTCCACCTGTCGAGTCAAGATGGGTGCCGCTATGACTTGCAAGTCAAGTTGGGTTGCTGTGTTGCTGACTTGTGATGCAAGCTTAGTGGCTTTGGTGCATTCCTGGAGCCTCGTCTACCTTTTGCTGTGCAGAGCAGTTCCGTAGCTCCTGTGTGGAATTTGAGATCAATGCATGACAGCCTTAAGCATGAGGCTTAGTCCAACAAGGAGTGGTCCAGATGGTGAATGGGGGATTGCTGTTTTCACAGGTGAAGGTAGAGTTGAGAACTTGATCTATCCATCTGCCGCCTGAAGTGATGTGATCCTAAAACAGGACTGCCCAACTTATGACTCCCCGTCAAGCTGAACGTAGCCCAACGATCATGACTGCCGGGGCCTCAGTAAACTAGGAGTGGTTTAAACTATCAACAGTTCAGACTGGCATTTGGAAAGTTCAGGGGTAAAAGTGCGGTGAACACGTTTCACCTCTGTCTCATTTGAGGGTGAATACTCACTGGAGAGCCTCCAAGCGCCTGTTGGGGGGGGGAAGGAAGTGTTTTCCCCATAATTAAGTCATGATCTAGTGCTATTCCTGAGCATTCTGGGGGAAAAAAATATTGGCCACCACCATCCAATAGGAGCTGAAACATACTCCTTTGAGTTTGCTCCCCCGCCCCTGAAAATTATGCCCAAGTTCACGCTCTGTGAATTGGGCCATGACACATGGAGAATATTTTGCTACCACTTCATAATAAGCCGCCTCCGGGCCTGAAAGTACCCAGAAAGTACTGAAAGTTTGCTGGGTCTGAAAGTATCTGGAAGTTTGCTGGGTCAAACACCTTTGACCAGTAGGCTGAATTCATCTTGGCGAGTCACAAGTTGTGCCGGCCCATCCGAAGGCACGGTCATTCCTTAGCGAGGTCATCCCTTTCAGAGCTGCTCGTGAAGCCACCTCATTGGACTGCCAAGTTTTGCACGGCGAAGAGGCCCCTTGTCTTGTCCCCGCGCACAGCTGTCCCTTGCGCTCCTCTGCCATGGATGCCACTCGACCTGTGGACGCTTCTGGGTAAACACTCGTTCTTTCAAGAGCTCTATCAGTGAGTCGAGGATAAATAAGGGAAGGGCAATTTTTGTGGAACTGGGGAAAGGTGCAGACGCTGGTGGAAGATACAGTAAAGAAGCCCATGACAAGCCATGATAAATGAGTCGTTATAAAATTCATGTTTTGGCCGCACCGGTCTAGGGATAATGCCATTCGTCATGGCAACACTGGGGCACTAATGAGCCCTCATTGCATATTCATGGCAGTGAGGTGTATGTGTGAGTGCCTGTGTTTTCTCCCCGCTCCCCATCTTAACCCAATGCTTGGTAAATATCCACACCTCAAGCTGAAACTCCGTTTCGACTCTCTCTCTCTCTCTCTCTCTCTCTCTCTCTCTCTCTCTCTCT
>JAJKFI010016407.1:0-17009 GCA_029204185.1 Lerista edwardsae | reverse complement strand
ACTCAGCCAGATCTCTATCAATGGGTTCCCCTTTGCTTCCCCCCCCCCAGCCCTAATTTAGGTTGGCCAGGGTTAGTCACAGTTTTGTGACTAATCACCGTACACCATTGTGAAGCCCAAGAGTGGCCTAGTTAACACTATCAGGAGCAGACACTATCCAGCATCACCGCACCTCGCTGAACGTCAATAGCATAAATGTATGAAAAATGTTTTGCTATCAGTCGAGAGGCGAGAATCTCACCACAAAAATTGATCTTTCATCATTATATCTGTTCACCACATCAACCGAAATGCATTTGGACAATACATCATCAACGCTATTGATTTTCTTCCATTTAGAGGCCTTTACACCCACGACCGCATTGTGAACAAAAGTTCTTCTGAACTATCACGCTGGAGATGGTCGATTACGTACATCGGTACCCAGAAAGGATGGGATGCAATAAGTCACAGAAGATCAGGAGGAGGATTAGGATACGGCTTAGGTTGCCCAGGTCCCTCCCAGGCCCAGTCCACCTGCTGCCCCCCCTCCCCCACCCCAAAACTCCCCCATTCCACCCTCTCCAACTCCCCATGCCGGCGGCCCTTGACCAGAGCAACCTTATCTGGTTTTGGCGGCCGGGAAGCTCGACAGCTCCGGAGTAGTTGTGAATGTGCTTCACCACGGCACGTCTGTGACACTCCTGGGCCAGCGTGAGGGGCTTGCGACGGCCGAGCACACGGTTCGGGTTGCACGCTCAGGCTCCAAACCTGTTTTAGGGCACAGCCCTGGGTGCCCGTTTGCGTCAACGTTACGGGGCAGTGCCATTGCAGTGCTGCAGGTCCCAGGCCTGGGAACACCCAAGCTGTGTGCGCCAGGGGTGGGGGGCGGGTGTTTCTGGGTGGGCGATGGGTGGCTGGCAGCTGTGCTGGTCCAGGAGGGAGGGGGCTTGGGATTGGCCATAAGGCCAGATCCTAGGCCTGTTCCCCAGGCTGCACAGCCCCGATTCAGGGCCTTGCACCAGGCAGGCTCCAGCCTCCTTTATACTGCCTGTTCCAGCGCAGTATAAGCAGTAGTGCTATCCAGCCGGTACGCTGGGCGGGACTTACGTTTGATTGGCAGTCCGCCCGTTGCGTCACGCCACATTCCGTCGCTTTCCCGGGGCGGGCGGGAATGCGGCGGAACGCGGCGTGACGCAACGGGCGGACTGCCAGTCAAACATAAGTCCTGCCCAGCGTACCGGCTGGATAGCACTACTGAGTATAAGGTTGCGCTGCCCCACACATCTATGGTAGCCCATTCACACATGCGTGTCACCCCTGCATGGCAAGAATTTTGTTACTAATTGACTGGTTGATCAGAGACGTTTCCTAGTAAACCGGCCAGTTTGGGTTCTGGTGAGGATGACGTTGGCCCTTGATGTGGCCGTCATTGAATGTCCGAGTGCAGGTTTGAACCCAACCTGGTTAACTATCCTGTGCTTCAAAAGATTCGCTTTCTCCGCTCAGTTGCAGCGGCAGAGAAAAACAAAACAAGAAATCTCCTGGGATTGCCTAACAAGACAAAATGCTTTCATAAAACAAAGTATCAGGGGCGGCTTTCAGCAAAGCCTGGAGATGTTCGAAGAGCAAAATCCTGTGGCCATCCATGCAATCCCACTGACTTCACTGAGACAACACACACACACACACACACACACACACACAGAACGGCACTCGGTTCAGTCGTCAGCAGCGTTCTTATTTGACACATAATGCATGGAGGCCAATTTATTTTTTTTTTCATTTTGTCCCGGGCTGTTGTTGTTTGTGCTACACAGACCTAAGTAAACACACAAGTTCCATGTTCTCTTTAAAGTGTTCTGGCAATGTGTACTGGAGCTTAAATGGGATCAGGCTTTCTCATGATGGGACGCAGTAGGCTGGCAAATAGCGCAGTTCCACTCTACGATTTCAAAGGCCTCCGTCTTCTCATTCTCTCCAAGATAAACGTTCCTGTTTTATTTTTAGGAAACAACTGATCAAAGTGCTTTTGAAGATGTTCTTTCTCAATGTGTAAGAAGAAAGGAGGAGGAAAGAAAATGTGAACAGTCATTAATAGGAATTTTGAAAACACATCACATCAGAATTGCCTTGCTGAATCAGGGCAAAGTTCCTTCTAGACCAGGGCATCAGGTTCTCAGAACTCGTTCTTTTTTTCTCCTTCAAAAGTTTTTTTCTTAGAGGGTCCTGGTAGAAAGAGGGGACAGGAAAAGGAGAAAGAGAGCAGAGGATGGAGAGAATAGTGAGGGGGACAAACATAGTCACAAAAAGGGCATGAATAAGGAAAGATTTGTCTAGAAGCCTAACCAACTTTCCAGAGCCAAACACGGCCTCAATGCAGCCCCAAGATAAACGTTGCATCCTGAGGTGGGGGGGGGAGTTACAGAAGCCTCCTCAAGGTTAAATTAATGTCCACTAACCTGAGAAGGCCTCTGTGACTGCCCCCCCCCAACTTAGGATACAGTGCATGTCCGTTGGCATGGCTGAGAGTGCAATCCTAATGTAGGGTTCGGCCGACCCAGTTAGGCCAGCAAAGTTTGGCCGGCACAAGGGGCACCGTGAAGCGTGTTTGGACCACTCTCAGAGTCAGGGAGGGTGGTGCAAATCTCTGTGCTGGCCTCTCAGACTCCGAAAGTGGACCAAACGTGCTTTATGGTGTCCCTGGTACCACCAAACGGTGCTGGCCTAACTCCAGGTTAGGATTGCGCCCTGAATCAGTGCTGGGAAATGGGATAGGATTGGGCTGTAGGTCTTGCTTATTGTGTTCTTCTCTGGGATGGCACAACTTGGATGCCGCTGTTCCCTCTGCTGCAGCTCACTAAAAAAATGCCCCATCGGGCTCCATGGCAGGGTTCGCAAAGCAAGGTGTGCAGGACTTCTGGTTTGCGTTAGAGGGACTGCATGAGTGAAGAGCTCCTTCATTCATGTGGTTCCTCTGAATGAAACTGGAAGCCCCAAACTTCCTGGCTTGTGAAAACCGCAAGACAGAGCATGATAAGGATGTAGGCCTTAGCAAGCAAGAATCGTATCAATGTGGCTTATGCCGCTGGGGGACAGTGTCAGACTTGGGGCGAAGAGTGCCCTAAATCCACTGCTCCCTCCCTCCCTCCCTGCCATGTGCCACTGCAAGATGCATCAGTTCTTGGGCCCCTAAAGCTGGACTTTTGATTGACAGGTACTAATGATGACTCCTCGTGGAATGCCTTCCCGGCTAGATCCAGCAGGCAGCAGGCCTCCTCTCTCCCACCTTTGGGCAGGCTGCAACGATCGCTTCCTTAGGTCTGTCCTCTTCCTGAATGGTCCTGCAAGAACTTGGTTGGGGAAGTTCAATAGTCTAAGTTCAATCGATTACCCCAATCGATTCCTGGTGACAGTTCTACATCGCTTTTGTCTCCCGTACCTAGGTGGGCTCCTTGGGCAAAGGCTCCTGGTTTTCTTTCAGAGTTTACTGTATATCTGCCAACTTATATCCTTCGCTCCTTTCAAACTTCCTTCCTGTTCCTGTCTTTCTCCTCTGTCCCTGATTCGTTGCTTCCTGCTTCTCCCAAGGAATTTTCGTGCAGAGCCCTCCCGCATCTCAACTTACTTTTGAATTGTGCCATTGTCAGTATTAAACTAGCAAAACACAATATGTTGCAATATAATCAATTTATAGTGTACTGTACCACTTTCATATAAAAATTCAAGATACCAAACAATTACTCCAACCCCTCTCCCCCCCCCCAAAAAAAAAGGGGGCAGGAAAGAATAGCACCCAACTATTAGCACAACTTAGAAAAGACACCTTGCTTGGCATTGGCTTTTCATAACAGTGATGCAGTTTTTCTCCTCCTGAGACATGGGAGAACTGTGAAATAGGATTTTGATCTAGCAAAAGCAACAATTCATTTGGCAGCACCTTAAGGACTGACAAACGGATTGTGGCATCAGCTCTCCTGGTGATGACACTATGGCATGACAAAGAATTATGTTAGCTCTTTAGATTGCTGCAGGACAATTTGTTGCTTCTGCCCCCACAGAATGCCGCGGTCCCTGTGGAACCTTTCATTTCAGCTGTGTTGCCATTACTGCCCTGAATGGCTCTGGCGGCAAGGGGAGGGGCCACTTACACAGCCTGTTGCGGTATCCGCAATACTTAGTATGCTGCCATCCAGTGCCATAGCACACACAGGTGCGCAGGGGGGCAAGCAATTGCAGAGGGCAACAAGCTTTAGGGGGGTAACAAGCTGAGCTTGACACTAGTGGCCAAAATGGTGAAAACTTTGGCATGCCTGAATAATGCATTCCTAATACATGAAGGGCATGCATGTTATACATCTTTGGAAAGGTAATTTAATGCAGAATGCAATGGAACAACCCAGAGTGAGGTGTCTGTATTCTTCCAGAAGTTACGTCCAATTAACCAAAGAGTTTGTTTGCTTCTTTATTTATTTACATTTGATTTTGTCATGGAGGTGGGGGAGGGCTACATAATCTCCCCCCGCCCCCCGATAGCAGATGCCTGAGCGTTGCCACTGCCGCCATCCCCGTGGCCGCACTCCTGACCTGGCCTAGCGGTGGTGAAGGACAGAGGGGCCGTCCTGCAGTACTCTGAAGGCAGGAAGACCCAGGCTCGCTCCCTGGCAGCCGCTGCAGGTGCGAGTAGACAGGCGCCTTGCTGGAAATCCTTGAGAGCTGCTGCTAGTCCCTGTTGGCACATCTGAACTCCCTGACCCAGGAAGAAGGCAGCTTTACCCAGAACTTGGCATAAGCCGGCAACAAAGGGCAGTGTTAACTGGCTGAACTGCTTGAGGAGGGAAGGCTGGATTGGTTGCAGTTATGACATGGGCATGCATGCACATGCACGCGCACACAAATGCACACACACACACACACACACACACACACACACACACACACACACACACCCCAAGCCTGCAGGATAAACAAGAAGACAGGCTAATTTTACAAGTTGATGTGTATCATCCACCTTTCTCTCCTCCAAATCCGGTTTTTCTTGCTGTGCTGTAGCTCGGAGAGGATTTTTACGGCGGAGTTGTAAAAACCCGGAAAACAGGAGAGTTTATGGCAGAACCACTAGCAGACCTTTAACTATAGCTGTATTCATGGTTACCACTACAAGGAAAGTATTATGTTGGGCGGGTAGTAAAGTTAAACCTGCCCTTGGGGCATGCTGAAATGCTGACGGCTCGTGCATACACTTAGGTGTCCACTTAGGAGCACAGGTGCTCGCCTTGGAAAAGTGCTTGGAACAGAACCTTCCTCAGCTACCACTCAATTCTTTTTTATTTCTTGGATCTGTGGTACTGGAAACATTTCTCGAGTTGTGAACAACTACATTTGATTAAAAGCTGTCAGATTTATCTCCTTGGGAAGGGGGGGAAGAAATATGTGTTTTTTCCCAGAAAGGAAATCAATGTGTCTTTTTGATAGATGCAGACTAAGAAAACAGGGAGGCTGTCACTTTAAATGGCCAAGGAGGAGAACCAACCAGACACTACCATTAGCTTCGGACATAATTGTAGTGGAGCAAAGCCAGTCTTTATAGCGCATAATCCATGTTTCCAGAATTACTCTCCGACAGCCAGGCAGCGGCACTCCTCCAAGGAGGGGCTCACGACAAAGCAGGCCAACTCTCGGAAAGAAGCAGGGCAGGGAGAAAGGGTTGGGTGGAATGCACGATGTCAGGGAGGCTCTGGATTGGCTGAGCCAAAGCCCCCTGGGCAACTCCTCTCCCTCCGATTGGGTTAGGAGGGCGGAGCAGTGTGCTGCAATGGCTAGAGTTGGGTGAGGAGCAGGGAGACTTGGCTGCAAATCCTCACCTGGTCGAAAGCTTTTGGGCGACCCTGGCCTCATTACTCTCCCACAGCCTGAGCCACCCGGGAGGGGCAGGGGGGGGGCGAGTGGTGAACCTAAAAGGGAAGCAGGAGAGTCTGAACCGCTTGAGGGCAGAATGGCACAAAAGTGCTACCAGACCTGTAATTTAGTGATCCGACGAGTCGCGCCAGTCGTTCAGTGAACTAATACTGGGGTCTGACGTGGCAACCCTAAACATGCCCGCTAAGGAGCAAGTCACATTGATCATGGCTGGACTCGCTTCTGAGTAAACAGCCATAGGCTGCACTGTGGAAAGCCACTGAAATCCCAATAACTTCAGCAGGGACATTGCCTACAACAAGGTCTGAGTATCAGGACCCTTTAGCATCAGTACAAAAGCGGAAAGAAGGGGTTGTTGTCATAGGCTTGGAGCGCAGATCTCAGGGTCAGTTCTTGGCATCTCCAAGGAGGGTTGGGAAGACCTCTGAGTCTGAACGCCTGGAGAAAATCCTGAGTTAGGCAGACCCAAGACCTGACTTGGGACGAGCTCTAGTTAATTTCAGTTAAGTAACCAAATGGTTCGACAGCCCTTCAGAAGGTGTGTGTGTGGGGGGGGGGGAATTCCCCCCATCTCTACATGTGAGGGAAACCAGAATTACCTGCCTTTAGCACTGCCAGATACAAATCAAACCCAGCTGGCCCATTACATCTATGACCTCACTGTCAATTGCCCTCTATGTCAGCACATGCACATGGATTGTTTAAGTCTCTGTGCACTGCACAACTTTGTTTGGCCTGCGCACCGTCCCAGATCATTGCAACTTTCTGATTACAAGGCACAAGTCATCTGATTGCTGAGACGTAATCCCTTCAACATCATAAACGGCCGCAAATGCAGTGTATGTTTTTTTATAATGAAATGTGGCTTAAAAATCAACAACAAACTAGAACCCTTTCTGGACCAGACCCTGAAAGTCAACATTATGTTAACATTCCTTGCAGTGCATAAATGGTGCCAAAACCTATTACAGTTGTAGTAAAGTTTGATTACTGAAGTTGTTTGTTATTTTACGTCTAGAAGATAAAGATAATATTGAGAATAGCCCTCTTGTTTTCCATGTATAAATCACTTCCATAAAATTCTGTTTTGGGGAGAGAGAGAGAGAGAGAGAGAGAGAGAGAGAGAGAGAGAGAGAGAGAGTTATTGAATTGAAAGAATTATTGAATACAATAGCAGATGCTATTGTGGATGCATTCAAATGGACAGGGATGGTATCTGGGATGATTCAGGTTGGAAAACTGGCTGAAAACCATGCTTTGTAAAATTTGAGCCCATACCAAGACTTCATCAGAAAGTGATACAAGTTGTGTGGACATCATGAGGGGATTTACCTCTTCCTGGGATGTCATGAAAGACTGTAGTTTCCCAACCTCCTCTCAGGGCGCAATCCTAAACTGGAGTTCGGCTGGTATAAGCTAAGCCCGTAAAGTTTGGCTGGGACAAGGGACACCATCAAGTACGTTTGGACCACTCTCAGAGCGCAATCCTAAACTGGGGTTAGGCCGGCATAAACTAAGCCAGCAAAGTTTGGCCAGCAGAAGGGCCACCATAAAGCATATTTAGACTACACTTGGAGTCAGGGAGGATGGCTCACATCTGTGTGCTGGCCTCACTGACTCTGAAAGTGGTCCAAACAGACTTTACAGTGACCCTTGGGCTGGCCAAACTTTGCTGGTTTAGCTAATGCCAGCCTAACATAGTTTAATAATAATAATAATAATAATAATAATAATAATAATAATAATAATAATAATACATGTATTTATATACTGCCTTTCTTAAGGTCACTAGATTTCTCTAATGATTACAACTCAAGGCGGTTTACATAGGCAGACTTTCTCACAAACCCGAAGGTTTTTACAATTTACAGAATGTTCTATCTTTCAAGAACCACACTCAAACAGATCTTTCTTTCTGGATTTAGCCTTCTTTCTTTAGCCACCCGTCTGTCTTCTGCTGGCTGATGAGGCTTCCCTGCTCTCCCCAGAGACGCAGCTGCGTTCAGCACACTCCTCCTCCCACGAGGCAGCTGAAACTCAGCTTGTAATCAGCCGCAGTTTGCAAGGTCTGCCACTCACACAGACTTCCGGGAGTCTCGAGCTCACGACCTTGAGATCTTCAGTTGTTATCTTCGGGCAAACGGAGGCATTAACCCTCTCGGCTAAATCTAAAGTTTAGGATTGTGCCACAGATGTGAGCCATCCTTCCTGACTCCGGGAGCAGTCTAAACATGCTTGATGCTGGCCAAACCTTGCTGGCTTAGCTTATACTGGCCTAACTCCAGTTTAGGGTTAAGCCCAAGGTCAATGTAGCCCAGCACTGGTCTAGACACGGTGATGTTCAGTGTTTTCCTTCTCTTGGACACTGACCTCTATGGTCTACCACTCTTGTGATGTCACATCCAGCTTCTGGGAGACTCATCTGAGTTTTTTGCATCTCTGTTTCGAAGGAAACTGTGTGCAGTCATGAACTGTTTGTCCCTGATAGGCATATTTGTTACTAGAAACACTTGCCCTCGAAACAGAGCTGCGGAACCCAAAAGAGTTTTTTTTGCTATTTTCAGACTCTGTGTTCCAAACTCCGGAGACATACCTGTGGACCTTTTGTGGTGCACCCATGCGTGGTTGAAAGTGGTTGAAAATCGCCAGTCTGAACAGAGGGTTTTTCTTAATTCCACTGAGCAAAGGTTGCTGCAAGACCCTTTTAACTGTGTTGCGCCAGAGCAGCTGCCCAGCCCACCTATATGTTGGGGTCGGCTGAAGGGCTGGAGCTCATAGGTTGGGAGTCACTGCTCTGTGCAGAGGTTGTTTAACACATAATTTTTCAGTGCAGGACTGTGTGACTCCTTGCAAATGTTGGAAATGCCTCCATACTTCTGAAAGCGATTAGCAGTCTCTGAAGAAGGAAGGTGTGTATGGGGGCGGGGGGGGGGTCCTGCTGCTGGTGACATTCCCAATGGACCTCAGAACCATTCTGATGCTTTGCACCCGCGGCAGAGCGTCACTTGCTCCCCCGTTCCGGTGTTGGGAGAGCCGGAGAACGGCATTTCTGCAGGGGGCAGAGAAGGGAAGATTGATAAAGAAAAGCAGTTGGAGTTATTTCCTATGCATGAAATTGATTAAATGCTTCACTAAATGGCTTATTAATTTGCCTCTCAGATTTCTGTCACCCACTGAAAAAGATTACAGTGAGCCTGTCTAGGACCATGTTGTATACAATACCAAATTACAAAGGGTTGTAAAAACTAATGTTTTGTTTAAAATTTTGAACAGGACCATATGCCTTCGGTGACCTTGAGTAAGCTATTCTAATTCAAAACATTTCAAAGTGGATAAAGCAGGGGGGAGGTGGGGGGAGGGAGAGTGCGCCAAATCCATCTGCACAATCAAACCCAACCCATGTGGTTTACTCACAGTGTCGGACCTTTTCCTCCATGTCCACGGAGGAGTGGGGAAAATGTGGGGCGTTTGGAGGAATTCTTGCAGCACCATCTGCGGAGTGTTTTGAACGGTGGCATAAGGCGGAGGTGCCGTGACAATAACATAGGGAAAGGCCAGTGGGGGCTCCAGATTTGGGGGCCATGAGTCTCTCTCTCTCTCTCTCTCTCTCTCTCTCTCTCGCTCTCGCTCTCGCTCTCGCTCTCGCTCGCTCGCTCGCTCACTCTCGCTCTATCTCTCTCGCTCTCGCTCTTGCTCTTGCTCTCTGCTTTTGGAAAGCACATGGGCACAGCAGCTCCATCTTCCGCGATACCCAGGAATTGGGCAGCGCAGGGAATCACGTCCTTCATTCCACTTGCCACTGGTTAACTTTAGTTGGCAGACACAGTGGGAGGTGGCCCACTTCCTCTCCCTAGAATGCTCTTGCCCTTCCTGACTGCCCTGGCTCCTGACAACTGGTCTGCGACAGGCGGTCTGGGAAGGGTAAGATGGCTCGGAGGAGAGCAAAAAGGTGGTTTGCAGCTGCAGCTCCCCCCACTCCCATTGGCCAGGGAAGCAGCCCCTGTGGGCCCTGGTTTACTGGAGGGCAAGGGGGCAGTAGCTGCAGCCTCAGGGGCTGGGCGGGCAAGGCTGGGAACCCTTGTGCCTGCCTGTGGAGCCACTCCTGGGAAGACCCTGTGCCCTGGGGTGAAGAGCAGCCTCAGGTCACATGGAAGAAAAGGTCTGCCAGGTGAGCCCAAACTCCAGCTTCCTTCTTCTACCAGCTGCTCACCCGGGGTGTGAAAAGGCCGTAGTCAGTGATGTCATACAGGGGGTATGCGGGGGTACGCGAGTACCGGTTTCTAGGATTACAGCTGGCCCTGCCCATTCGCCCACCCACTCGTCGACTCCGCCCTCTGCAACATTTGAATTTCCTGCATGTTTGAGTTGCCTGCACGTTCTCAGAGCCAGGCAGGCAGGCAGGCAGCGAGCGGAGCCTTTCCTTTCCTTGCCACTGAAAAATGAGTTGCTCAGGGGTTTTGGAACTGTTGGGTCACTTTAACATGATGCCAGGCCTCCTTAACATGTTCTGGGGGTGCTGTGGAATCCTGTTGCCACTGTTGGGTCAGTTTAAAATCGTCTGAGGGCTTTTTCATGTCCCTTCCTGCCACGAATCACTTCCGGCTTATGACGTCACTTCCGGTGGGCGGGTCCCGACACGTGCCAATCAAAAGTGAGTACCTGTTCTTAAATCATTTGGATGACACCACTGGCCGTAGTGGAGCCAGGGGGTGGCACGGGAAATACTGCACGACTCCGACGACAATTGGGAGGGGCCGCTCACCTGGAGCATTGCAGGGCCTGCAGGACTTACGGTGCCGCTGCCCTCTGGCTACACTGTTGGTGGAAGGCAACAGAAAAACGTTCCGGGTAAATAAAATCTGTCTCTCCGCCTCGACTCTCAATCCTGCCTTAAAATGCCCACAGTTGCCGTCCATTCTCCAGCAGGGCTGCGGGACTGAGGCCTTTTGCTCTTGCTCCGCGACTCGCTCCTGCCCCTCCTTCTGTTGTCTTTGAGACGAAGCGCTAAGAGGGAGAGTTTAAGAGATGCCACTCTCTGGGGTGTGACACCGATTTGACTGCACGGAGCGTTCTTAACTGACATAATTAATATTTTTAAGGGAGCCCTTGACATCATAAGCTCTGTACACACTCTTTCCCTTTTCAACAAGCACAGTTAATGCCCTGTGACAAAGTATATTATTTCTTGCCTGTAATCCATTCATGAAAAGGTCAATCTCTTACCATTATTTTGTCAATGGAGAAGTGTTACCTTTAGGCAACAAGTTAATTTTCAAATTAGAGCAGAAGGAGTTCCTAAGCTGTTGGGTTTTTTTCCTCCTTAAAAAAAAAAAACCCACACAAAATCCTGTTTGTTATATAATGAAGACGCTTGCTTTGGTAGTGCAAGATCTGCATTTAAGAGAAGCATATGGGATACATGAGGGAAATTTATTTTTATATGCTCAGTCCGTTTTTTTTAAGAGAGGGAAAGACTTTCAAAAGGTATTTTAGCTCCAAGGTTAATACACAATCTGAAATTCCTGCTCAGCCTTCCACAATCCACGTCTGATTTTCCAGGCCTTGCCCATACTTTTCCCCATGTATTTTTGTTGCCATGAGGGCTAGAAACTTGACAACAAGAAAAGGGAAAACAGAACTGATTTCTTCGGGAATCATGATCCCATCTTTGCAATACTAAAAAGAAATGCTCGAGGCAGTTTATGTAACTAAGATTAAATAAAACTATCATCAAATATGGGCAGTGCTATCCTACCGGGCGCTTAGCGCCGACACGGGGGCGCCTAGCAGCCCCCCACATGGGCGCTAAGACCACAGGGCCAGCCCACGCTAAGACCACGGCCCCAACTCAGGCCATGCGGTCTCCTCGGATCTGCGCCCACTCTTTAGCGGATGCAGAGCTGAGGAGCGCATAGGGGAGGCTGGAGCCTCTCCTACGGTAAAGGAGTGAACCCTCCCTTGCCGCGGGAGGCTCCAGCCTCCCTCAACCCAGCGTCGGAAATGGCGCTGGCCAGCTGGCCTTGCCATTCCGGTGCTGGGTAGAATTGAGCCCCAACTGACAATAATAAAAACAATAAACCATAAAGCAACAGAATAAAACAGCCAAAACAAAATAGTTTCTTTAAGCAAAAAACAATAACAAAAAATGTTTGCTTAATAAGGAACAGAGCAGTGGTATTCCTACAAGGGGGGGGGATGCTATGTTTTGCAGGACTCTCTGGGCTGTGAATGGATCTGGTGGCAAGGGGGAGGGGCCACTTTAAACAGGAATTCAGGCTCCTGCACAACTTAGCCTTTAGTCCCCTGTTGGAACGCCACTAGAATAGAGTATTTAGTTGGTGAACCCCAGCAAAAAGGGATCAAGCAAATCTCTTGTGGCAGGGAGTACCCACCATAACAGTTCAAGACCTTTCCCATGTCCTCGCCAACCATATTTTAGAAGGCGACTGGACAGAGATTGGTCAAGTAATTTTGGATTTTAAAAGTGACGATGCCAACATTTACAGCTGGGTTTCCAAAGGAAGTTCTGGTCCTCAGAGGAAGTTCCCCAGTAGAACATGATGCAGCCATCCAGTCTAGATGCGGGACTGGTCAGGCCCAGCAGGTACCGAATGCCACAGTCTTCCTCTGGCATCACATTTAACGTTTGTGTGATAGGACTGAAGACACACACCACTTTCACATCCTCACTGGTGTACTTGGCAGGCGCCAAATGTTGCGATATCACTTTACAGTGCGCCTGGAGATTCTCCATTGCCAGCCTGGTTGCAGTTAACGGCAGTTAAGCGAGAGCGTGGTCCTGCTCCAAGGTTTTTTGGTCGAGTTCTCCTGATAAAACCCACAAAGACAAATGACAGCTGTGTGTGGAGTACTTCCCACATGTTGGGTTGGAGTTTCCTCAGGAGGAAATCCACTGAAATGCATGAGAACGATGAACTGTGCCCCCCCCCCGTTCACTTCAAAATGGTTTGTGCAGTAGAACGAGTGAAATGCCTTTTCAATGTGGATTGTGCCTCCACCATTTAGCATGTCCTTCCAGCAGGCCACCTTCCACCAGCAGGCTCTTCATTTTTTGGATCGTGGCCTCCTTTCCTTCCACATGTAGTGGGATGCAGAGCCAGAAGTTGCTGACAACTGAAAACTGTCAGCCTCCAGGCTGTGTGTCGCTCCAGAACGCTTTCCTTTCACGTGAAGGAGGCCTGTAGAAGCAGAGCCATAACTAGGGTGGAGCTTGACGGGCACCTGGCCTGGGCACTATGCCAAGTGGGCGTGCATAACATCATGGCGTCACTGCCCCGGACCTGAGGCAATGCATTACGGCCAGGGGAGTAGCTAATGAAGTGCAGCCCAGTGCAGAGGGCAAAATGATGCCCTGGACGTGAAGTCACAACAGGAAGTGAAGTCACAGTTGCATTTCTGTTTTCTTGGCGTTTTTGGCCATACGTTTTGATAGAATAAAGATGTTACACTCCAGTTTGTTTCACTGCATTCTGCATGAAATTCTGCATTGAATGATATATAACATGTCAGTATTATTCCTACAAATTGCAATTTTAACAAATCACAATTTTTACATGAAAGTGATATGTTTGTTTTCTGGTTTGGGGGCCATAAAGTAAGGATATTATACTCTGGTTTGTTGCATTGCATTCTGCATTTTGGAACCTTTCCAATGATATATAACATGATAGTACTGCTCATAATTACCACCATTTTGGCCACTAGTGTCAAGCTCAGCTTGACGCCTCCCTAAAGCTTGTTGCCCAGTGCAATTGCACCCCCCCTGCACCACTGTAGCTATGCTCCTGGTTATGTCTCTAACTAAAAACATGATACACCAGGAAAACTGTAGCCCACCAAACATGAACAGGGTCCAATGAATGCCCAGGCTTTGATTAAGGTTGGCACCAGCATTTCACACCAAGTGAAACAGGAAATATCAATGTTGGCATTCATCCCAAGATAAAACATTAAATGAGTTTCCCATGAGAAACTTTTGTGGTTCGGCACATTCCTGGGGTTGACCGCGAAATTTCACCGAAAGCAGAATTTCAAGCCACTTTCTGCTGCCTCTCAAGGAGAAACAACTGAGAATGTTCAAGAGAAGCCAAATAAATTCCAATCAGTGCATTCTCTCAGAGGGGCTCTGCGTCCTTGCTGAGATGACAGAATTCGCGTATGTTGCCCTCGAATGACTGGTGGGGCTGCCTTCAGCTTGGTAGCTCAGAAATGGTGCCATCCTGGGACAAAGTTCGACACTTCCTCTGCCGGTCCCCCCTGAGTGCATGAAGGGTTAAACTTCCTTGCTGTGGTGAGGCTCCACTGCCAATTGCATGTTCAAAGCTCTTTAGAAGCCATGCGCTGCCTTCGTCCAATAACTTGTCTCGTAATTGGCGTACTGATTGCTCATGTCATCGTGTTTTAGTATATAACCCCCCCCACCCCCCGCCTTCATGCTCTCACACAGCCGGCAACAAGCCAAGGAGACATTCTTTCTTCATTGTAACTCCCCAACTGCCCTGTGTCGGGTTATGCTGCAGGCCTTGCTGATAAACATCAGCAGATGATTGGACACACACATTCTTAACGTGGCTGACCCATGGCATCTTTGGGGGCAACAGGGAACCTGTCATTATGTGCACAATGCTCTCCTTTCTTCGGCCTTATCTCTTCCCAGATGAGGCCAAGATTCTTATTAACTCATTAATGACTGAAGATGTCATTAAAGGCAGCAGCTGTAGGAGGCCAACAGGAAAAAAAAGGATGCATTTATTTGAAGTTGACTTTAATCAGCAAAATGCTGCTTCCATAAAATGCGGGGGGGGGGAGAGAACCAAAAATCATTTGAATTTCGCATTTTGAAGACAGCAAAAAGAGCCCAAGGCCGCTCCATTCTCTGCCAAACAGCATACAGCTTACACTGGGGGGACTGAACTTGCAGCCTTGCCACAAAACAAGATTCTCTCTTGGTTTTCCCCCTCGTTTCCTTAATTCTAGCAGTCTCATTTTGGGGGGAAGAATAAGACTTTTGTTGCTGCTGCTGTTACTGCTGCTATGGTTAAATAATTGCAATCTTTATTGTGAAATGATCCTGATCATCCAGTCAATCAATCATCCAGCCATCTACCACTCGAGCCTATCAGGGATGGGCACTCGAATCGTTGTGACTCAATTTGAGTCGAAAAAAATGCTGGGGTTTTTTGCAACTCATGTTAACTTGAGTCACAGATATCTCAGACCCAACTCGAATCTCAGGGCCAGTGACTCAGAAAAGAGTCATGACTCAAGTTCGACTTGAGTCATGGCTCTCTTGTGTGTGTGTGTGTGTGTGTGTGTGTGTGTGTGTGTGTGTGTGTGTGTGTGTGTGTGTGAGAGAGAGAGAGAGAGAGAGAGAGAGAGAGGGAGGGAGGGAGAGAGGGAGAGGGAGGGAGAGAGGGAGGGAGAGACTGCTGACTTTTTTCCCTATTATATTGCTTCCATGCTGCCTCAAAAGACCATGTGGGTGATCTGGCAGTCGTCCTTTCAACCAATGACAGCTGCAGATGTGGTGGGAGGAGGGTAGGTAGTTCCAGGAGGTGGGTCTGGGGGGTTGAGGGGAGGAGGAAGGCTGAAGATGGTGGGGTTGCTCAAGGACTTGACTTGTTTCTCGAGATGATTCAGGGCCCAGTCAAAATGATTCAAAATGTCCACCTGTCGAGTCAAGATGGGTGCCGCTATGACTTGCAAGTCAAGTTGGGTTGCTGTGTTGCTGACTTGTGATGCAAGCTTAGTGGCTTTGGTGCATTCCTGGAGCCTCGTCTACCTTTTGCTGTGCAGAGCAGTTCCGTAGCTCCTGTGTGGAATTTGAGATCAATGCATGACAGCCTTAAGCATGAGGCTTAGTCCAACAAGGAGTGGTCCAGATGGTGAATGGGGGATTGCTGTTTTCACAGGTGAAGGTAGAGTTGAGAACTTGATCTATCCATCTGCCGCCTGAAGTGATGTGATCCTAAAACAGGACTGCCCAACTTATGACTCCCCGTCAAGCTGAACGTAGCCCAACGATCATGACTGCCGGGGCCTCAGTAAACTAGGAGTGGTTTAAACTATCAACAGTTCAGACTGGCATTTGGAAAGTTCAGGGGTAAAAGTGCGGTGAACACGTTTCACCTCTGTCTCATTTGAGGGTGAATACTCACTGGAGAGCCTCCAAGCGCCTGTTGGGGGGGGAAGGAAGTGTTTTCCCCATAATTAAGTCATGATCTAGTGCTATTCCTGAGCATTCTGGGGGAAAAAAATATTGGCCACCACCATCCAATAGGAGCTGAAACATACTCCTTTGAGTTTGCTCCCCCGCCCCTGAAAATTATGCCCAAGTTCACGCTCTGTGAATTGGGCCATGACACATGGAGAATATTTTGCTACCACTTCATAATAAGCCGCCTCCGGGCCTGAAAGTACCCAGAAAGTACTGAAAGTTTGCTGGGTCTGAAAGTATCTGGAAGTTTGCTGGGTCAAACACCTTTGACCAGTAGGCTGAATTCATCTTGGCGAGTCACAAGTTGTGCCGGCCCATCCGAAGGCACGGTCATTCCTTAGCGAGGTCATCCCTTTCAGAGCTGCTCGTGAAGCCACCTCATTGGACTGCCAAGTTTTGCACGGCGAAGAGGCCCCTTGTCTTGTCCCCGCGCACAGCTGTCCCTTGCGCTCCTCTGCCATGGATGCCACTCGACCTGTGGACGCTTCTGGGTAAACACTCGTTCTTTCAAGAGCTCTATCAGTGAGTCGAGGATAAATAAGGGAAGGGCAATTTTTGTGGAACTGGGGAAAGGTGCAGACGCTGGTGGAAGATACAGTAAAGAAGCCCATGACAAGCCATGATAAATGAGTCGTTATAAAATTCATGTTTTGGCCGCACCGGTCTAGGGATAATGCCATTCGTCATGGCAACACTGGGGCACTAATGAGCCCTCATTGCATATTCATGGCAGTGAGGTGTATGTGTGAGTGCCTGTGTTTTCTCCCCGCTCCCCATCTTAACCCAATGCTTGGTAAATATCCACACCTCAAGCTGAAACTCCGTTTCGACTCTCTCTCTCTCTCTCTCTCTCTCTCTCTCTCTCTCTCTCTCT
>JAJKFI010016402.1:7217-22825 GCA_029204185.1 Lerista edwardsae | reverse complement strand
TAGCGAGACCGTTTAAGCTTGTTTGCCGGTTTTACCGATCGATAAGCTCGTTAAGCTTGTTTGCAAGGTGTTAATTGATACTTGCCGGGTTAATGATGAATGACATGTGCGATGTAACCCTGAGGTATAAATATGGCTTGTGTACAACAATAAAGTAGAACTTATGGATCATATTGGTCTTTGCGTTCTCCCTCGTTGCGCGACTTGGCACTGGCCTAACTCCAGGTTAGGATTGTGCCCTAGGTCAAAATATTATGTGAAAGCACTGAACTGAAAACAATTTAAAAAAAGAAAAAAAAACCATCACTTGAAAATTCAAACTGTTAACACTCACAACAGGAATATAGCAGGAGTAAAATCTGCAGCTTCCAAGATGGCTGCTCCCAGCTTTCTACGACCCATCTGACATCAAGTCGTGACCCACCAAGCGGGTCCCAACACACAGTTTGAATAACACTGCCTTAGAGCAAGCCATTTAGGCAAAAGTCTTGCTGGAAGGTGGGAGCTGCTGGTTGAATTAGTTAAAAGCAGGCAGGAGGCTTCCCCATGACGGTGTTGTGACACTGTGAGGACAACAGAAGTGAGCTTGCTGCCCCCACTGCCTTATGGGACAATCTTGGGAGAGATGAGACCAGTCTAGAGCAGGATTTCATCCAGTGATAGGTGAGCAGTCTATATAGCTTTTGGCAAACCCAGGGGCGGATCTGCTAGAAATGGCGCCCATGGCGCCCAATGAAAATGCGCCCCAGGGGCGCGACGTCATGATGTCAAACCCCCTCTAAGAAGCGCGTTCTGTTGGCTCCTGCCGGCCCTTTAAGGCCAGCGGGAGCCAACAGAACGCAGCCGGGGCGCCACGTTCTGTTTGCTCTCGCCGGCTTTAAAGGGCCAGCGGGAGCCAACAGATCGTGGCGGCACCCGGCGCCCTGCCCCCCCCGCCTTGAGAAGCAGGAGGGGGCGCCAGGCAGCAGCACATTCTCCTCGGTCCGGCTGGCTCTTTAAGGCCAGCCGGAGCAAGGAGAACGCGGCGCAGGGCCTGGGCGGGCCGCGGGCGCCATTTTGGGGGCGGGGTGCGCCATGGTTATGGCGCC
Source organism: Lerista edwardsae (assembly GCA_029204185.1). Lineage (NCBI taxonomy): Eukaryota > Metazoa > Chordata > Lepidosauria > Squamata > Scincidae > Lerista > Lerista edwardsae. The sequence goes on along the minus strand of JAJKFI010016402.1, from coordinate 21,737 downwards.
CTCACTCAAGATGGTGCCCAGGGCTCGTGCCCCCATTGCCCCCCCTAGATCCGTGACTGGGCAAACCCCTGGAGTGAACCAGCTCCAGATGTAAGACTGTCTGCCATTCCTCTAAATTCGGCCTGGGAAGTCAAGAGGAACACTCAAATAGTGGGTCAATCTCCAAATTGCTGCCTGGGGTCCTGCAGCCCATTATGCAGGAGGCATGTCTTGGTGGTGCTGCAAAGCCAGGACAGAGACCAACAATTGACAAGGATACTCGGCACATACCCTGGGCAGCCATGGCCAATGGCAACCTCCCAACACATGCAATGATCACAAATGAGAATTGACCCGCCAGCGTTCACTCATTCTCCAACCCAGAAGCCGCTAAAATTTTGTTGGGAGAGTGAGAACAGATAAAAGGGTAATTAACCTGTGGAACTCCTTGCCACAGGAGGTGGTGATGGCATCTGGCCTAGGAGCCTTTAGAAGGGGATTGAACAGATTTCTGGAGGGAAAAAGTCCATCGTGGGCTATAGGCCGTGATGGGTTGTGCAACCTCCTTATGTTAGTAGTAGGCTACTTTGGCATGCCAGGTGCAAGGGAGTGGCAACAGGATGCAAGTATCTTCTTGTCTACTGTGCTCCCTGAGGCACCTTTTGGGCTACTGTGAGATACAGGAAGCTGGACTAGATGGGCCTTTGGCCTGATCCAGCAGGGCTCTTCTTATGTTCTTAAGCAGTTTCCACCTAGAACAGTTAAAGACATGTGAAGCCTCCCTGTGCGCAGCTAGCCAATGCCACGGAGGTAAGGGCTGCTTAAAATGGTCCCCTGTCCATTAACGGGAAACATTTGCAGCTCGATCTTTGATGAAACACAGTACCCCGTTGTCTGTATCCCTGCTCTCTCTCCTTCTTTTAAATGCACTCTTTTATCAATGTTGCATGTGTTTCCAATAAAAGTCACATGTGGCCACAGTTAGACCAGGAAACTGATTCACAAGTACTGTTTGAGACTCTCCTATCTTTCAAGCCCACCTAATGTTTCCTTCGCTATGAGTACGGAGGGAAACAATCAGTAGGGTTTGCTCATACAGGCGGCTCCCATTATCTGAATCATAAGTGTGTTCAAAGGAACAGCTGGTACCCAACTGAAATATGGGGCGGGAAGGGGAGAAATCCATGAAATCTGTTAGTCATCATTTCCCCCAGGTACTGATTTAACGCTACGGGTCTGTCTATTCCTGCCCCAGCTAAAAAGATTAGCTGTTTAGGTTTTCGGAAGGGAACATTTGCACACAAGGACATGCACAAATGCTTCTTTCTTGTCTTCTAATCTCCGTAGTTATTGTAGATTTCTGCCTTTCTTTTTTTAACCACACATGGGCAATCACACTTCAAACAGCAACAATGAAGCATTTAAGAACCGCTTTTAGCCACAGTCAATTTACAACGCCGCCTTTTGACCCCAAGGGCTTGGAGACACCAATAGCACTGAAGGCAGCCTCCACTGTAAAATCGCCTCCCAATTCACTGGACTTTTTTTTTTTTCCCGCAACGAGAGACATATGTAGACCGTGGACGCTATTTATAGGGTATTCTGGGACAGCAGGAAGTGGAGGCCGGAGTTATAAAGCCAGCTCAATATGAATCGGACTTTTAATTTCCATGCTTCCAATCGTATTGCCCTTAAGACAACCTCTTAACAAGCTCCAGGAAGTTGCTAGGAGTTGGGAACAAGTGGGACTCTGTCGGGCGAGGGCTTTAGAAGAAGTTCATGACTGATCGCAAGGCCTAAGTAGTCGTTACAGGGGACACGTGGCTACTACCAACACTTGTCCCTCCCCGCCCCATGTCTCCCCAGTAACCTCTAGTAAAGAAACGTGCTACATAACATCACCATGCTCAGTGATCCACATCCCCGCCCCTTGCCAGCAGAAGCCCATTAATTAGAAACAGGGGAGAGAAATGCTCTGGAAGAGCACATCATGTATATTTTTGTTTCTGTACGGCTATGTTTCTGTCTTGCCCTCCGGGCTCACAATGTCTCAGGCCAGCTCACAAAAAGCAAAAGAACAATCCCCAAAATGCATTAAAAACGGTGGTTCTCAAACTTTTTAGCACAGGGACCCACTTTGACAAGCCATCTGGGACCCACCTGTGATATCATGGCCGGAAGTGCTGTCATTGTAACACCAGAGCCTGCTACTGTCCTGAGAATGCAGCAATCAGTTGGGTTATTGCTCAGCCATTTTCCAAGAGCAAAGTGAATCAGAAAGGAAAAAAGCCTCTTTACAACCTTGATACAAGCAAAACAACCACACAGTCCTTCCCCCTTTCCAGCATCCCATCTTCCCATATTCCCAATATGGCTGCTCTGGGTTCTTCACGACCCACCTGAAATTGGCTTGTGACCCACTGATGGGTCCTGACTCACAGTTTGGGAACCACTGCATTAAAACAGTAAAACCTGGTTAAAGTCTTCACCTGGTGCCACAAAGTCAATGTCAGGCAGTAACGCAGCCTGCGGGATGCTAGCGCAGTAAGTATTGCAGGTGCTGCAATGTGCTGTGTAGGCAGCCCCTCTCACTCGCCATGGGAGCAGCAACTGCAACACACAGGAAGTCAGTGAGTGCTTCCAGTTGCTGTTGCTGCCTCGAATGGTTCAGGCAGCAAGTAGGAGGGGCTGCTTACAAGGCACATTTGTACTGCCCACGCCGAGGGGCTCAGGATTGAGCCCTTCATCTCATATAATTTGTTGAACTACTGGCAAAGATTCCATCATTATTAAGAAGGCATCAGCTGTTCATGAAGGCTGGCCTGAGTTCAGTGCCTGCTGACCATGAAAATAGTAGAGGACATTTGATAATCATCAGACATCACAACAGAGGGCGCAATCCTAACCTGGAGTTAGGCCGGGACAGTTAGGCCAGCAAAGGTTGGCTGCCACAAGGGCCACTGTAAAGCGCATTTGGACCACTCTCAGAGTCAGGGAGGGTGGCCCACGTCTGTGTGCTGGCCTCTCTGACTCCGAGAGTGGTCCAAACATACTTCACGGTGGTCCTTGTGCCGGCCAAACTTTGCTGGCCTAACTGTGATAGCCTAACTCCAGGTTAGGATTGTGCCCTGAGTCCCTAACAATGCAGCAATGAGATGTCTGTAGAAATGGACAGAGAATTCTGCTTTTGCACCTGCTGCTATTCTGCTGACAGGAAATTGAAATGCTGAACCCAGGAAAAAAGACTGGAGCGGAGCGCAACTTCTGGGGAACAAGTTAGCAGTGGCAGAAGACTGAGTTGCTCCCAATATAGGACAATGAATGAGTCAGAGGAGGAAGGCTGTGGAATGTGGCGTGCCACGAGGCTGTTGAATGGGGACGTAGTAGCCCATAAAATTGGGCTGTGTGGGATGGAAAAGAGAGCAAACGTCCTTTGCTATTCCACTCACCAGCACCTTGTCTGGATCAGTACTTCATGCCCCCTTGTTCATTATTCCAATGATGCCTAATTTATTTCCATCTTTCCATCCGCCATCTCTAAGTGGCCTGGGAAAGACTCCTGTTTGTGCAATCCTGGTGAGCTATTTCCAGTTAGACAGACTGAAGTCTGACCCCATCGAAAGCCTCTTTGGCTGAGCAAATTGTGCCAGAAATTAATTCACAAAAGACAGAGGGGACCCCTTTTCTCCCTAAAGTATCTGTTTTCTTTAAACTTCTGATAAATGCCCAGTCTAGAACTACATCTCAGAAGTGTAAGCAGAGGGAGGGCACACTAGGTGCCCTTCCTAGTGTGGATGTAAATCCCTCCTCTCCCTTGCTGCTGTAGCCAGTAAGCAACGCCAAGATGTTGCTGTTCCCTGTGAGGATTGGCTAAAACGGTGCAGGAGAGGAGTGATTTCCACTGCAAGGTAAGGCTTCTTGCAAAACTTAGAGCTTTGCCATCCCTGTAGAAACGCCACTGGGTACAGCAGGCGCCTCAATGCTCTGTGCAAACAGCTCCCTTTGCCATTGGAGCCATTCAGGGCAGCGATGGACCCTGCGCATTGCCATCACCGTCCTGAGTGGCTCTGATGGCAAGAGGGAGGGGCAATTACAGAGTGCATTGCAGTGCCTGCCGTACTTAGTGCGGTGTCCCTCCTCTGGCTACACTTCTGCTACATCTTGACTTTAAGGTCTCTGTGTGATTCTGAGGGCACAATCCTAATCTGGATTTAGGCCAGCACAGTTGAGATAGCAACGTTTGCCCAGCAAAAGGGCCACTGTAAAGTGCATTTGGACCACTCTCGGAGTCAGGGAAGATGGCGCACGTCCAATGTCATCTACTCTCTTGTAGACGGAACGCTGGGCGGGACTTAGAGTGATCGACAGCCCGTCGACTCACTTCCGCTTTCTTCGCGCGCCCCGCGTGGCTTTCCCTCGCCTCGGAGGAGGCGCCTGCTCGCCCAGGCACCCGGCGCGCGCCCCACCCATCCCCCCTGGCAAGCAGGCGCTCCCTCCAAGGCGAGGGAAAGCCACACGGGGCGCGCAAAGAAAGCGGAAGTGAGTCGACGGGCTGTCGATCACTCTAAGTCCCGCCCAGCGTTCCGTCTACAAGAGAGTAGATGACACCACTGCGCACGTCTGTTAGAGTGATCACTCCAAGAGTGATCCAAACATGCTTTACGGTGGCCCTTGTGCCTGCCAAACTTTGCTGGCCTAACTTTGCTGGCCTAACTCCAGTTTAGAATTGCACTCTCAACGTGTGCATTAACTCCGGGTTAGGATTGCGCCCCGATTCGCTTTCCTGTTTTCCAAATAAGTTCTGACATTCTGATTGGCATCTTCCACTGCTGTGAAACCTTCCCAGAGTTCTTCCTCTGCTAAAACAAACAAAGCAACCGGCTCGCGCTACAAGCTCTCGGTGGTGCCCTCGGCCGGGCGAGGCGGAATCGTGAATCGGCCCCGCATCTGGCACAGAGTGTTTATATGTTCGAAGAGCACATGCTACATTTCTGTAAAACAGAGAGCCGTCAAAAGCCCCGGTGGAAGCGGAAACCGTCCATATGACGAGGAGGACATGCGCCTCTCCCGGGGAGCTTGCCCAGTGAACTCCCAGCTTGAGTGGCTTTTCAAATGTACACAAAGATGGTTCTGATTTGGCTGCTCTTATTGGCAGCAGGAATGCCTTCTGAAGTCGGTGGAGGTAAAAGGAGCAGCGCGAAACCTGAGAACTGTGGGCTCTGCTTCTCGGGCCCAATATCAACATGCCGTTTCTGGGGGGCTAATTAGACTCCCTCCTCTCCTCATCCCCCACCCCAATTTTTAAAACAAAGCCCCCAATCGGAATAAATGTGCACTTTTACAGGAAGTGAGCTCCTTAACTGTTCTTGGTTATATCATTAAAAAAAAAAACCCACGCAAGAGCAATAGTGACAAATTAATGATCAGTGCTGGGGTCAAAATTAAAATCCATTTTAACGTTGGCAGATTTTATAGTATAAAACGGATTGACCATAATGGATTACAAGATTATAATGGATTGGTGCCTTTATCACAAGCTCACTCAGAGCTCAATCCCAGGGCTGGCACAGGGGCGGTTCTGGGCAGGGGTGGGCGGAACTGGGCATGGTGTGCGAGCTGGTGAGTGTACCGTCTCAGGGATGGGGTGGGCCTGGGATGTGGCCATTAGGCCACCTCCAAGGGCTCGTCCCCAGGCCGTGCGGCCCCAAAAAAGGCTGCATGGCTTCCTCGGACCTGTGCCTGCTATTCCGCGGGCACAGATCCAAGGAATCCATAGGGAAGGTGTTCTGCCAGAAACTCCCCAAGGGCCCCGATGCCCACACTAGGCTAACTAGTTTCCCCTCCAGAGCAGCCTCAGAGATAGGCAAGAGGGAGGGGGTTCCTTCACCCACTGGGCCTCCTCTCCTCCAGCAGCCTTGCTTGGATTCACCAGCTGGCCAGCCTCCTCCAGACTGTCCTAATCACTGGCTTAGCTCAAGATACCCTAAGTCTAACTTGGCACCACAAAACCCCAAACCATAGGCAGTCAGCTTGCCTAAGCCACACCTGCCTCCTCCACTCAGTGGCTCCAGGGGCGTGGCAGCCATACAACAACTCCCCACAATCTTCTTACCTTCCTTTCCTTTAAACTCTCCATCCATCGGCCAGTCCCAATCCGTCCATCCAGCACCTACCCAGTGCTCCCTTACTGCAGCTCCTGCCTCCAACTTTATACTGAGGCAGGCCAATCAGTGTCTGTTGCTGGGCAGGCTCTACCATCAGCCTCACCCATCTGCAGCTGTGCTAATCACCCTTCCTAGCCAGGGCCCTCATCAGCCTACCTAGGCTGCAGCTGTGCTCCTGAGGCTTGCAGAAGCTCTGGGATTAACCCCGTACTTCCTGGCTAATCTGGGACAAGGGGCCACTGCTGATACCATTCCCTATCTCCTCGGGGTATCTCCTGCCTTTTCCAATACAAAAGGCTAGAGCCTCCTCTGGTGCAAGGCCACAAATATGTCCTTGCACCAGGAAGGCTCCAGTGGCCTCCCGAGCTGCGCTGGATATAGCACAGGCCCACCGGCCGGCCTGCTCCAGCACAGTTTAGGATTGGACTGCCCAAATATGCAACGCCATCTGTGGTACCCTTTAAGGATCATAACAATTTTTAAATTGCCCTGGTGCTGATGCCCAGAATAAAAATGGAATCCTGCCCTGAGAATAGAAGTGGTTGGAGGTCTGCCCTGAAGCTACTCTGCCATCCTATACACACTTCCCTGCAAGTTCGTTCCACTGAGCAGATGTGCATAGGATTGTTCTGTACGGCTTTGCTTCTAAGCGTAGTTACCAAGGAGTAAGCTCCATGGGAATTTCCACCCAATGAGATGTTTGGACAATCACAGATTAAAAAATAAATAGCAATCTATTATCTTGTTATATGCAAATATGCCACAGAAGATGATGAATTCACAAAGTTCTACATGACGATCAGGGGTGTGTTTAAAAGAAAGCCAGAGATGTGTTTGGGCCTGATTGCATCGCAACTTAATCATTCTGAAGGACTGGAAGGCAGTCCGGAAAACGACTCCATAAAACCAAGACATCTGACGTGGGAATAAATGTCTCAGAAATTCTCGGCTGTGGTGATTTATTTGCTATTTGCTTTGAAGGATAATAATGACTTCTCAGAACGAAGGGAACAATGAGGCAGCCAGACTTCATGTATGTGAGGCATCCTGGGAGGGTTCTGCCGGAAGCTCAGTCTAGTACTTTTTTGACTTATTTGCTGAATGATTAGCAAATTCTGCCTATCTTCAGATTATATCCCATTTCTTGGGGCAGTTTTCAGGCTCAGAGGCCATTTGAGATGGCTTTGCCACAAGTGCTACCTCCCTCCTTCAGCATGTGTCAATAAGTATCAAGTTCACATATTATTTAGAGCACAGTCCTAATCTGGAGTTAGGCTGGCACAGTTAGGCCAGCAAAGTTAGGTACAATTTGGCTGGCACAAGGGCCACCGTAAAGCATGTTTGAACCATTCTCTGAGCCAGGGAGGATGGCGCACGTCTGTATGCTGGCTTCTCTGACTCCAAGAGTGGTCCAAACATACTTTTTGGTGTCCCTTGTGCCGGCCAAATTTTGCTGGCCTAACTGTGCCGGCCAAACTCCAGATTCGGATTGAAACTTAAAGTAGTTATATTGGGCTTTTCAGCAAAAAACAGTTCTCAAAAGAGGTTTGTATGGCAAATGCATGACAGAAAATGGTTCCTGGATCTAGTAATGCATCTCCAGCACCCGGTAGCAGACCTATAGGGGGCAGTGTGGTAAGAATTGCAGGTGCTAAAGCATGGCATGTAAGCAGCCCCTCCCACTTGCTGTCAGAGCCATTCTGGCTGGCAACTGCAGTGCATTGCCATTGCTGCCAAGAATGGCTTTGATGGTGAGTGGGAGGGGCCCCTTACATGCCACCTGTAGCTACACTACTGCCTGCATCTCACATAGTTTAGCCCAGAGCTCACCAAACCCTGGTCTGCGGGCCAGATCCAACATTCTCCCAAATCCCTCTGCCCCCACCCTGCGAGCTCCATGCACCGTTCTGCTGCTCTGTGGCTGCAGTCTTCACCCGTTCTGGGCATAGGGACGCTCTGGGCAGTTGCATCCATGGTGACATACTGGTGCAAAGCCTTCTGGGACTTACTGCCATAGACACAACTGCCCAGAGCATCCCTATGCCCAGATTGGGCAAAGACTGCCACCACGGAGCAACAGAACAGTACACAGTGCTGGGGACAAGCAGAGGTTTTTTTGTTGCATTGTGGTCTCCAGTTTGGAAACGGCTGGTTTAGCCAGTTCGCATTTAGCCTTGGTAGGGAGGTAGCCCATGGGCGGGGGGGGGGGGGAAGCTTCAGGCTCACATGCCTTCCCAACCATACTATATCTTTTATTGTGAACTAGGACTACACCTACACCTACATCTGCAGGCCCCATTCACAGTATCCCTTCCCCCTTTTTTTGTGGTGGACAGATGACTGAATTTGAGCTTTGATCCCCAGCTTGGGGGAAAAGAGAACTTGCATAGCAGTGCTGGGAAAACAATCAGTAGCCAGAGACAGTATGGACCAATGGTCTGACTCAGTTAGAGGGCACTTTCATACATTCAAAGTCAATACAGACGATAAGAGTTTCTAAAAACCAATGAATTAAGGGGGTTTTTATGTTGCAACATTTATGCACTGTTTTTTCCCCAATAAATTATTGCAAGCTGTATCCGTTTCATGTGCACATTTTAGTTGGCATGACACCATGGTTCTTGTGGTTCAGCTCACCTTTCACAGTGGCAAGTTATAACGTTGCCCCACAATCACAAGATGAGTCCAGTTTGCCAAAATCTGCTGACCACGAAGTCAATTCATGTCAACGTCACCATATTAAAATGAACTGGGTGAGAAAATGTTTGCTTTCAAAGCAAATGACTGGAGAATTGTACCTATTGCCAGGATCAACATAGGTGTCCCACAGGTGTACATGAATCTTAGCATGCACATCGGGGCTTCCCTTTCCCCCTCTCTTCCTTACATTGTCCTAGCCACATAAGGAGTCACTCACAAAGGTCACTCACTCCCTTTTGTTGGATGCTGTCAGGGAGCTGGGATGAGGAGGAGGAGAGAGAGTTGGAGAGTCTCCCAGCTTAAAAGCTCCATGCACAGATCCTCGGGTCTGGCTTTTACAGCCCAGTCCAAACTTGGGCAGGAGCAGGCAGGCAGCAAATTAGGAGGTGATGGCAATGATCCCTTGCTATGTTCCCAATGTTCCCAAAAGAGCTGCTCAGCCCTGCACCTGTTATTTAGCCAGAGTAGATCTGAGTGGGATGCAGCAGTCCAAATCAGGGCCACATGCCTTGGGGATGGGCGTTTGGATCCAACTGGATCTGGGCTCCTCCCCGGGCCGCCCCCCCCCCCCATGGGACCACCCTCCCTCCACCCTCTCCCCATCCCGGCCTGCCTCCTCCACTTTGGGCCAATGCAGGTGACTTGCATCAACCCTAGGGCTTTCTTTACTTGGATTGCACCCTTAATCTGGCCAGGAAACCTAAGAACTTCGTTTAGAACTAGTCAAGGCAGATGGTGATAGGAGGTTTCCACAAAAGGGGAGCTGAGGTCTCCAAAACCACACTGAAGTCAGCAGGAAAACGTTTCACCCAAACCAACCCAGTTTAGCCATTCCAGGCCTGGCCCAATTAATCTCCATTCGTGCAATATCCGGACTGTTTTGAAAACCAGATTATTATTTATTTTTGCTCAAGGTGCCACTTATAGGTCTACACTAACACATAGGTAGGCAATGTCTACGTGTGCCTAACTGGCATTTGCATATGTTCCATTCTTGCAATGCTTGTGGCATCCCTCCCGTTCCTGTCCTTTCCCCATTCTCACACTTCTCACTGGCACAAGTGACACCATAAAGTAAGCTTGGACCACTCTCGGAGTCAGAGAGGCCAGCACGCAGACATGCACCATCCTCCCTAACTTTGAAAGTGGTCCAAAGGCACTTTTCGGTGGCCCTTGTGCTGGCCTAACTATGCCGGCCTAACTCCAGGTTGGGACTCAGCTCTGAATACTAGTTGCAGTGGAGTGCTGGCAGGCAGGAAGTCTGTCTGACTCTTCTGCTTGTGGGCTTCCCAAAAGCAGCTGATGGGCTGTAATGGCTGGTGCCAGCCCCCCAAAAATCATCTGGGTGTCTCCTGGCCTCTGGGAGACTTGTGGCCTCTGGCCTCTAGTGGAGTTTTTCCCAGGGGAAGAATCCAGGAGAATTTGGACATAGATCAAGAGCCCCAGCTGTTGCTAATCTTACTGCACAAATTATCATCAGCGGTGCAGTTCAACAAGCATGTGTGGGATTGGCCAGCTAATCAACTCCTGGCCCTTCAACTGGTATTTTGGCCAATAAAAGCCTGGCTTTGGGGCCTTTGCTTTGCCCTTGAACCTTGTGAATGCTAGCAGGGTGTGTTGTCTGGAGGGTCACCTGAACTCCAGATTCTGCTGGAGGCTGTGTTGCCTGGGACAGGATGCCTCATTGTAAGTACGGGTGCCTGGAGATACCTCTGGGGTTCAGAGGTGCTCCTGTGTTCTGTGTTTGTAAATGTTTGTGGTGGTTGTGTAATAAAGACTTGTCATTTATGCGTAAACTAGCCTTGGACACTATTTATTCCTTCCTCTGACCAAAACAGCCTGTAGCCCCTGGCAAAACATGGCTGTGGCAAAACATGGGCCACTGTGGGAAACAGGATGCTGGGCTCGGATAATCGAATATTAGAGTTGGAAGTGTGCCTTGGAGGTAATCTAGCCCAATCCAATGCTGGCAGCTGTCACAGCATCCTTGACAGGTGGCCAGCTTACCTGTTTTAAACCTCCAAGGGAGAGCCCACTACTGCACAAGGCAGAGGGACGTGCTGAGCAGTTGTTATAGCTAAGAAATTCGTCCTCATGTCTAGCCTAAATCTACTTCCCTGCTGTTTCAAACCATTGATTCTAGACCGGTCCTCAGGAACCACAGAAAGAAAGCCCTCCCCTTCTTCTGTGCGAGAGCCCTTCAGATGTTCCAAGTCACTGACCACGCGTCCTCTTCTCATCTCCAGGCGAACCAACTCTCTTTTATCTGCTCCTGATAGGACTCATTATGTGTCCTATGTAATTACGGTGTTGGAGAAGACTCTTGAGAGTCCCCTGGACTGCAAGAGATCCAATCGGTCAATCCTCCAGGAAGTCAAGCCTGATTGCTCCCTGGTAGGACAAATCTTGAAGCTGAAGCTCCAATACTTTGGCTACCTCATGAGAAGAGAGGACTCTTTAGAAAAGACCCTCATGCTGGGAAAGATTGAAGGCAAAAGGAGAAGGGGGCGGCAGAGGATGAGATGGTTAGATAGTGTCACTGAAGCAATGAATATGAAATTGGGCGAACTCCGGAAGCTAGTGGAGGACAGGGAGGCCTGGCATGCTGTGGTCCATGGGGTCGCGAAGAGTCGGACACGACTTAGCGACTGAACAACAACAACGATAGGACTCAGTTTCCAACCAGCTCAGCGTCCTGTGCATGGTCCTCCCTTCACCTTCATTCCAGCTTCTCAATGTTCTTCATAAAATGTGCTGCCCAGAACTAGATGCACTGTTACAAGTGAGATCCAACAAGTGCTGAATAGAGTGGAACAAGCACTTGACAAAGTCTTGACTCTCTGCTGGCACGATCCTAACCAACCTTCTAGCACCGGGTTAAGGGCATTTGAGCTCTAAGGGGACAACTATTCTCTTATCTAGAGGAAGCCTCTGTGACCACTACTTCACTGCAGTCTGCAGCACATACCCTCGTGGCACAGCTATGTCAGTGCTGGAAAAGTGTTTAGGATTGCAGCCTACATCTGTTAAAGCAGCCCAGCTTTTTGGGGGGTAGCCCGATCACATTGCTGGCTCATGTTCAACTTGTGGTTTATTAACAGCCCAATCCTATCCCCTTCCTCCCAGCCCACTTTTGCAGCCATGCCAAAAATGGACACAGTCTGGGCACAACCCTAACCTGGATTAAGCTGGCACAGTTAGGCCAGCAACGTTTGGCTAGCACAAGGCCACCATAAAGCGCATTTGGACCACTCTTGGAGTCAGGAAGGATGGCGCACGTCTCTCCCTTGTGCCAGCCAAACTTTGCTGCCCTAACTGTGCCGGCCTAACTCCAGGTTAGGGTTGCTCCCTGTACCCAGCCAGGGGCTGGGGGTCTGGAGGCTTCAACAGGAGAAATGGATGTACACTATCTTACCTGTGCGTAAGCTTTTTGCATTAACTCCTGAAGTCTCAGGTCACCAAAGGATGGAGACAACTCTGTTGTTTTATAGAGGTTTTGTTTTGTTTTTCCTTTTACACAGTTAGAAAAAAGAAGCCTTTTTAGAAGTTTTGTTTTAGGGCCCAATCCTAACCAACTTTCCAGCACTGACATAGATGTCCCAGTGGGGCATGTGCTGCATTCAGCAATGGAGTAGTAGTCATGGAGCCCTCCTCAAGGGAAGGGAATGTTTGTTCCCTTATCTCAGAGCTGCATTGCCCTGACCCCAGTGGTGGAAAGTTGGTTAGGATTGCGCCCTTAGTCCCAATGCCTTCCATGTAACTTATAAACCCCATCCTCGGGACCGTATATAAAAGGCAAAGGTTTCCCCACGACTGAATGGTCTAGTCGTGACCGACTGTAGGGGGCGGTGCTCATCTCCGTTTCAAAGCCTGTAGAGCTGGTGTTTTGTCCGAGGACAAGCTTCCGTGGTCATGTGGCCGGCATGACCCTACGCCGTAGCGCACGGAACGCCGTTACCTTCCCACCGAAGTGGTCCCTATTTATCTACTCGCATTTAGGTGCTTTTGAACTGCTAGGTTGGCAGGAGCTGGGACAAGCCACGGGAGCTCACTCCGTCGCGCAGTCTTGAACTCCCAACCTTGCAGTCGGAAAGCCCAGCAACAGCGGATTAACCCGCTGCGCCACCATGTCCCCACCGTATATAAACATGTGAATAAATAATCAACTTCAAATTGTAGGGTCTTTGGAGCAGAGACCTTTCATTTGTGTTGTAAAAATGCTATGTATATTAATGGTGGGGTGAAAACAACAAGGAGCGGAATACAGGTTGATTGGAAACAAGTAATGAAGTTGGATGATCAAAAGATTTTAGATCCAGGAAGCTTGCTGAAAAACCAGCCAGTTGCCAGCTGTTTCTAAGATGGCATGAGGAGCCCCCCAGCCAAGCTTCCCTTTTCCCCCAATTTTTTTCTCAAAGGGTTCTCCAAACCAATGCGGCAACAGCCAGACCAAGCGCTTTCTTCTGCTTAAAGCATAAATCCAGCCAATAAAACAAGACTAAAGCTTCACAGAAGCGTCCACCAAACGCCTTTCCCCAATAAACACCAAGACAACCCCCTACTGGCAGGCCAGCCAGTATTTTGCATTGGCTCCTGAAGTCTCAGGGCACCAAAGGATTGAGACAACTCCATTGTTTTGTAGAGGTTTTGTTTTGTTTTTCCTTTTGCACAGTTAGAAAAAAGAAGCCTTTTTAAAAGTTCTGTCTTTTTTTTTAAAGTTTTGCCCCTCTCCCAGTTTGCTGCTCTACAGCTTTATCTATCTATATAAAAGTGAACGTATGTCTGTATGTATGTGTGTATGTTTGTATGTTCCAGCATAACTCTGGAACACCTGGAGCGATTTACACCAAACTTGGTACACATATGCCTTGCGATCTGGAAGAAATACTGCGGGGGTAAGACACCCCTAGCACCCCTAGGGGTGGGGGTGGGAAGGGGGTAGCCTGTAAAAGTAATCGAAAACAGCCGATATTAGTGTCGAATCCATAGTTTTCGGGGCCGCTGAGATGAACGGTGACACTCCCGATGCCGTTTAAGTCCACATTCAGCCCCCATCGGCATGGGGGCTGAGAAGGGGTGAAAAATAAAATGTCCGAAATGACCGACATTCATGTCAAATCCATAGTTTTCGGGGTCGCTAAGCTGATTGGTGACAGTCCCGATGACATTGAAGCCCAAGTGTAGTCGAATAGAACGAATAGAACTCTGTAGAACCTTCTGGAAATTTTTAGAAATCTTTATGCCCCAGTCTTGGACTCCAATCAAATTCTTGCCGTGTTACCAGGCGTCGTCACTGAATACAAGTCTATTGATACTGTAGTAGATGCCTATGAGGTCGTCAATTTCCCATCAGACTTCCTAAACTCACTTGGTCCGGCTGCATTGCCACCACATCGTCTTTTACTTACAGTGGGATCTCCAATTATTTTACTACAGAACCTCGACGCGCCAAAACATTGCAACAGCACAAGGCTGTGTGTCAAGAAGATGCTGGGTACTGTAATTGAAGCGACTATCTTAACTAGAAAGGGAGAGGGTGAAAACAGTTTTATTTTTATCCCACGGATACCACTCATTCCGATGGATCTCCCTTTTCACTTTAAGAGATTGCAATTTCCAGTGAGACTTGCATTCTCGATCACGATCAACAAGTCACAGGGGCAGTCTATTAAGTACT
>JAJKFI010016401.1:7221-22831 GCA_029204185.1 Lerista edwardsae | reverse complement strand
TAGCGAGACCGTTTAAGCTTGTTTGCCGGTTTTACCGATCGATAAGCTCGTTAAGCTTGTTTGCAAGGTGTTAATTGATACTTGCCGGGTTAATGATGAATGACATGTGCGATGTAACCCTGAGGTATAAATATGGCTTGTGTACAACAATAAAGTAGAACTTATGGATCATATTGGTCTTTGCGTTCTCCCTCGTTGCGCGACTTGGCACTGGCCTAACTCCAGGTTAGGATTGTGCCCTAGGTCAAAATATTATGTGAAAGCACTGAACTGAAAACAATTTAAAAAAAGAAAAAAAAACCATCACTTGAAAATTCAAACTGTTAACACTCACAACAGGAATATAGCAGGAGTAAAATCTGCAGCTTCCAAGATGGCTGCTCCCAGCTTTCTACGACCCATCTGACATCAAGTCGTGACCCACCAAGCGGGTCCCAACACACAGTTTGAATAACACTGCCTTAGAGCAAGCCATTTAGGCAAAAGTCTTGCTGGAAGGTGGGAGCTGCTGGTTGAATTAGTTAAAAGCAGGCAGGAGGCTTCCCCATGACGGTGTTGTGACACTGTGAGGACAACAGAAGTGAGCTTGCTGCCCCCACTGCCTTATGGGACAATCTTGGGAGAGATGAGACCAGTCTAGAGCAGGATTTCATCCAGTGATAGGTGAGCAGTCTATATAGCTTTTGGCAAACCCAGGGGCGGATCTGCTAGAAATGGCGCCCATGGCGCCCAATGAAAATGCGCCCCAGGGGCGCGACGTCATGATGTCAAACCCCCTCTAAGAAGCGCGTTCTGTTGGCTCCTGCCGGCCCTTTAAGGCCAGCGGGAGCCAACAGAACGCAGCCGGGGCGCCACGTTCTGTTTGCTCTCGCCGGCTTTAAAGGGCCAGCGGGAGCCAACAGATCGTGGCGGCACCCGGCGCCCTGCCCCCCCCCGCCTTGAGAAGCAGGAGGGGGCGCCAGGCAGCAGCACATTCTCCTCGGTCCGGCTGGCTCTTTAAGGCCAGCCGGAGCAAGGAGAACGCGGCGCAGGGCCTGGGCGGGCCGCGGGCGCCATTTTGGGGGCGGGGTGCGCCATGGTTATGGCGCCCTCACTCAAGATGGTGCCCAGGGCTCGTGCCCCCATTGCCCCCCCCTAGATCCGTGACTGGGCAAACCCCTGGAGTGAACCAGCTCCAGATGTAAGACTGTCTGCCATTCCTCTAAATTCGGCCTGGGAAGTCAAGAGGAACACTCAAATAGTGGGTCAATCTCCAAATTGCTGCCTGGGGTCCTGCAGCCCATTATGCAGGAGGCATGTCTTGGTGGTGCTGCAAAGCCAGGACAGAGACCAACAATTGACAAGGATACTCGGCACATACCCTGGGCAGCCATGGCCAATGGCAACCTCCCAACACATGCAATGATCACAAATGAGAATTGACCCGCCAGCGTTCACTCATTCTCCAACCCAGAAGCCGCTAAAATTTTGTTGGGAGAGTGAGAACAGATAAAAGGGTAATTAACCTGTGGAACTCCTTGCCACAGGAGGTGGTGATGGCATCTGGCCTAGGAGCCTTTAGAAGGGGATTGAACAGATTTCTGGAGGGAAAAAGTCCATCGTGGGCTATAGGCCGTGATGGGTTGTGCAACCTCCTTATGTTAGTAGTAGGCTACTTTGGCATGCCAGGTGCAAGGGAGTGGCAACAGGATGCAAGTATCTTCTTGTCTACTGTGCTCCCTGAGGCACCTTTTGGGCTACTGTGAGATACAGGAAGCTGGACTAGATGGGCCTTTGGCCTGATCCAGCAGGGCTCTTCTTATGTTCTTAAGCAGTTTCCACCTAGAACAGTTAAAGACATGTGAAGCCTCCCTGTGCGCAGCTAGCCAATGCCACGGAGGTAAGGGCTGCTTAAAATGGTCCCCTGTCCATTAACGGGAAACATTTGCAGCTCGATCTTTGATGAAACACAGTACCCCGTTGTCTGTATCCCTGCTCTCTCTCCTTCTTTTAAATGCACTCTTTTATCAATGTTGCATGTGTTTCCAATAAAAGTCACATGTGGCCACAGTTAGACCAGGAAACTGATTCACAAGTACTGTTTGAGACTCTCCTATCTTTCAAGCCCACCTAATGTTTCCTTCGCTATGAGTACGGAGGGAAACAATCAGTAGGGTTTGCTCATACAGGCGGCTCCCATTATCTGAATCATAAGTGTGTTCAAAGGAACAGCTGGTACCCAACTGAAATATGGGGCGGGAAGGGGAGAAATCCATGAAATCTGTTAGTCATCATTTCCCCCAGGTACTGATTTAACGCTACGGGTCTGTCTATTCCTGCCCCAGCTAAAAAGATTAGCTGTTTAGGTTTTCGGAAGGGAACATTTGCACACAAGGACATGCACAAATGCTTCTTTCTTGTCTTCTAATCTCCGTAGTTATTGTAGATTTCTGCCTTTCTTTTTTTAACCACACATGGGCAATCACACTTCAAACAGCAACAATGAAGCATTTAAGAACCGCTTTTAGCCACAGTCAATTTACAACGCCGCCTTTTGACCCCAAGGGCTTGGAGACACCAATAGCACTGAAGGCAGCCTCCACTGTAAAATCGCCTCCCAATTCACTGGACTTTTTTTTTTTCCCGCAACGAGAGACATATGTAGACCGTGGACGCTATTTATAGGGTATTCTGGGACAGCAGGAAGTGGAGGCCGGAGTTATAAAGCCAGCTCAATATGAATCGGACTTTTAATTTCCATGCTTCCAATCGTATTGCCCTTAAGACAACCTCTTAACAAGCTCCAGGAAGTTGCTAGGAGTTGGGAACAAGTGGGACTCTGTCGGGCGAGGGCTTTAGAAGAAGTTCATGACTGATCGCAAGGCCTAAGTAGTCGTTACAGGGGACACGTGGCTACTACCAACACTTGTCCCTCCCCGCCCCATGTCTCCCCAGTAACCTCTAGTAAAGAAACGTGCTACATAACATCACCATGCTCAGTGATCCACATCCCCGCCCCTTGCCAGCAGAAGCCCATTAATTAGAAACAGGGGAGAGAAATGCTCTGGAAGAGCACATCATGTATATTTTTGTTTCTGTACGGCTATGTTTCTGTCTTGCCCTCCGGGCTCACAATGTCTCAGGCCAGCTCACAAAAAGCAAAAGAACAATCCCCAAAATGCATTAAAAACGGTGGTTCTCAAACTTTTTAGCACAGGGACCCACTTTGACAAGCCATCTGGGACCCACCTGTGATATCATGGCCGGAAGTGCTGTCATTGTAACACCAGAGCCTGCTACTGTCCTGAGAATGCAGCAATCAGTTGGGTTATTGCTCAGCCATTTTCCAAGAGCAAAGTGAATCAGAAAGGAAAAAAGCCTCTTTACAACCTTGATACAAGCAAAACAACCACACAGTCCTTCCCCCTTTCCAGCATCCCATCTTCCCATATTCCCAATATGGCTGCTCTGGGTTCTTCACGACCCACCTGAAATTGGCTTGTGACCCACTGATGGGTCCTGACTCACAGTTTGGGAACCACTGCATTAAAACAGTAAAACCTGGTTAAAGTCTTCACCTGGTGCCACAAAGTCAATGTCAGGCAGTAACGCAGCCTGCGGGATGCTAGCGCAGTAAGTATTGCAGGTGCTGCAATGTGCTGTGTAGGCAGCCCCTCTCACTCGCCATGGGAGCAGCAACTGCAACACACAGGAAGTCAGTGAGTGCTTCCAGTTGCTGTTGCTGCCTCGAATGGTTCAGGCAGCAAGTAGGAGGGGCTGCTTACAAGGCACATTTGTACTGCCCACGCCGAGGGGCTCAGGATTGAGCCCTTCATCTCATATAATTTGTTGAACTACTGGCAAAGATTCCATCATTATTAAGAAGGCATCAGCTGTTCATGAAGGCTGGCCTGAGTTCAGTGCCTGCTGACCATGAAAATAGTAGAGGACATTTGATAATCATCAGACATCACAACAGAGGGCGCAATCCTAACCTGGAGTTAGGCCGGGACAGTTAGGCCAGCAAAGGTTGGCTGCCACAAGGGCCACTGTAAAGCGCATTTGGACCACTCTCAGAGTCAGGGAGGGTGGCCCACGTCTGTGTGCTGGCCTCTCTGACTCCGAGAGTGGTCCAAACATACTTCACGGTGGTCCTTGTGCCGGCCAAACTTTGCTGGCCTAACTGTGATAGCCTAACTCCAGGTTAGGATTGTGCCCTGAGTCCCTAACAATGCAGCAATGAGATGTCTGTAGAAATGGACAGAGAATTCTGCTTTTGCACCTGCTGCTATTCTGCTGACAGGAAATTGAAATGCTGAACCCAGGAAAAAAGACTGGAGCGGAGCGCAACTTCTGGGGAACAAGTTAGCAGTGGCAGAAGACTGAGTTGCTCCCAATATAGGACAATGAATGAGTCAGAGGAGGAAGGCTGTGGAATGTGGCGTGCCACGAGGCTGTTGAATGGGGACGTAGTAGCCCATAAAATTGGGCTGTGTGGGATGGAAAAGAGAGCAAACGTCCTTTGCTATTCCACTCACCAGCACCTTGTCTGGATCAGTACTTCATGCCCCCTTGTTCATTATTCCAATGATGCCTAATTTATTTCCATCTTTCCATCCGCCATCTCTAAGTGGCCTGGGAAAGACTCCTGTTTGTGCAATCCTGGTGAGCTATTTCCAGTTAGACAGACTGAAGTCTGACCCCATCGAAAGCCTCTTTGGCTGAGCAAATTGTGCCAGAAATTAATTCACAAAAGACAGAGGGGACCCCTTTTCTCCCTAAAGTATCTGTTTTCTTTAAACTTCTGATAAATGCCCAGTCTAGAACTACATCTCAGAAGTGTAAGCAGAGGGAGGGCACACTAGGTGCCCTTCCTAGTGTGGATGTAAATCCCTCCTCTCCCTTGCTGCTGTAGCCAGTAAGCAACGCCAAGATGTTGCTGTTCCCTGTGAGGATTGGCTAAAACGGTGCAGGAGAGGAGTGATTTCCACTGCAAGGTAAGGCTTCTTGCAAAACTTAGAGCTTTGCCATCCCTGTAGAAACGCCACTGGGTACAGCAGGCGCCTCAATGCTCTGTGCAAACAGCTCCCTTTGCCATTGGAGCCATTCAGGGCAGCGATGGACCCTGCGCATTGCCATCACCGTCCTGAGTGGCTCTGATGGCAAGAGGGAGGGGCAATTACAGAGTGCATTGCAGTGCCTGCCGTACTTAGTGCGGTGTCCCTCCTCTGGCTACACTTCTGCTACATCTTGACTTTAAGGTCTCTGTGTGATTCTGAGGGCACAATCCTAATCTGGATTTAGGCCAGCACAGTTGAGATAGCAACGTTTGCCCAGCAAAAGGGCCACTGTAAAGTGCATTTGGACCACTCTCGGAGTCAGGGAAGATGGCGCACGTCCAATGTCATCTACTCTCTTGTAGACGGAACGCTGGGCGGGACTTAGAGTGATCGACAGCCCGTCGACTCACTTCCGCTTTCTTCGCGCGCCCCGCGTGGCTTTCCCTCGCCTCGGAGGAGGCGCCTGCTCGCCCAGGCACCCGGCGCGCGCCCCACCCATCCCCCCTGGCAAGCAGGCGCTCCCTCCAAGGCGAGGGAAAGCCACACGGGGCGCGCAAAGAAAGCGGAAGTGAGTCGACGGGCTGTCGATCACTCTAAGTCCCGCCCAGCGTTCCGTCTACAAGAGAGTAGATGACACCACTGCGCACGTCTGTTAGAGTGATCACTCCAAGAGTGATCCAAACATGCTTTACGGTGGCCCTTGTGCCTGCCAAACTTTGCTGGCCTAACTTTGCTGGCCTAACTCCAGTTTAGAATTGCACTCTCAACGTGTGCATTAACTCCGGGTTAGGATTGCGCCCCGATTCGCTTTCCTGTTTTCCAAATAAGTTCTGACATTCTGATTGGCATCTTCCACTGCTGTGAAACCTTCCCAGAGTTCTTCCTCTGCTAAAACAAACAAAGCAACCGGCTCGCGCTACAAGCTCTCGGTGGTGCCCTCGGCCGGGCGAGGCGGAATCGTGAATCGGCCCCGCATCTGGCACAGAGTGTTTATATGTTCGAAGAGCACATGCTACATTTCTGTAAAACAGAGAGCCGTCAAAAGCCCCGGTGGAAGCGGAAACCGTCCATATGACGAGGAGGACATGCGCCTCTCCCGGGGAGCTTGCCCAGTGAACTCCCAGCTTGAGTGGCTTTTCAAATGTACACAAAGATGGTTCTGATTTGGCTGCTCTTATTGGCAGCAGGAATGCCTTCTGAAGTCGGTGGAGGTAAAAGGAGCAGCGCGAAACCTGAGAACTGTGGGCTCTGCTTCTCGGGCCCAATATCAACATGCCGTTTCTGGGGGGCTAATTAGACTCCCTCCTCTCCTCATCCCCCACCCCAATTTTTAAAACAAAGCCCCCAATCGGAATAAATGTGCACTTTTACAGGAAGTGAGCTCCTTAACTGTTCTTGGTTATATCATTAAAAAAAAAAACCCACGCAAGAGCAATAGTGACAAATTAATGATCAGTGCTGGGGTCAAAATTAAAATCCATTTTAACGTTGGCAGATTTTATAGTATAAAACGGATTGACCATAATGGATTACAAGATTATAATGGATTGGTGCCTTTATCACAAGCTCACTCAGAGCTCAATCCCAGGGCTGGCACAGGGGCGGTTCTGGGCAGGGGTGGGCGGAACTGGGCATGGTGTGCGAGCTGGTGAGTGTACCGTCTCAGGGATGGGGTGGGCCTGGGATGTGGCCATTAGGCCACCTCCAAGGGCTCGTCCCCAGGCCGTGCGGCCCCAAAAAAGGCTGCATGGCTTCCTCGGACCTGTGCCTGCTATTCCGCGGGCACAGATCCAAGGAATCCATAGGGAAGGTGTTCTGCCAGAAACTCCCCAAGGGCCCCGATGCCCACACTAGGCTAACTAGTTTCCCCTCCAGAGCAGCCTCAGAGATAGGCAAGAGGGAGGGGGTTCCTTCACCCACTGGGCCTCCTCTCCTCCAGCAGCCTTGCTTGGATTCACCAGCTGGCCAGCCTCCTCCAGACTGTCCTAATCACTGGCTTAGCTCAAGATACCCTAAGTCTAACTTGGCACCACAAAACCCCAAACCATAGGCAGTCAGCTTGCCTAAGCCACACCTGCCTCCTCCACTCAGTGGCTCCAGGGGCGTGGCAGCCATACAACAACTCCCCACAATCTTCTTACCTTCCTTTCCTTTAAACTCTCCATCCATCGGCCAGTCCCAATCCGTCCATCCAGCACCTACCCAGTGCTCCCTTACTGCAGCTCCTGCCTCCAACTTTATACTGAGGCAGGCCAATCAGTGTCTGTTGCTGGGCAG
Organism: Lerista edwardsae; assembly: GCA_029204185.1. NCBI lineage: Eukaryota > Metazoa > Chordata > Lepidosauria > Squamata > Scincidae > Lerista > Lerista edwardsae. Next base: position 15,515 of record JAJKFI010016401.1, on the reverse strand, counting down.
GCTCTACCATCAGCCTCACCCATCTGCAGCTGTGCTAATCACCCTTCCTAGCCAGGGCCCTCATCAGCCTACCTAGGCTGCAGCTGTGCTCCTGAGGCTTGCAGAAGCTCTGGGATTAACCCCGTACTTCCTGGCTAATCTGGGACAAGGGGCCACTGCTGATACCATTCCCTATCTCCTCGGGGTATCTCCTGCCTTTTCCAATACAAAAGGCTAGAGCCTCCTCTGGTGCAAGGCCACAAATATGTCCTTGCACCAGGAAGGCTCCAGTGGCCTCCCGAGCTGCGCTGGATATAGCACAGGCCCACCGGCCGGCCTGCTCCAGCACAGTTTAGGATTGGACTGCCCAAATATGCAACGCCATCTGTGGTACCCTTTAAGGATCATAACAATTTTTAAATTGCCCTGGTGCTGATGCCCAGAATAAAAATGGAATCCTGCCCTGAGAATAGAAGTGGTTGGAGGTCTGCCCTGAAGCTACTCTGCCATCCTATACACACTTCCCTGCAAGTTCGTTCCACTGAGCAGATGTGCATAGGATTGTTCTGTACGGCTTTGCTTCTAAGCGTAGTTACCAAGGAGTAAGCTCCATGGGAATTTCCACCCAATGAGATGTTTGGACAATCACAGATTAAAAAATAAATAGCAATCTATTATCTTGTTATATGCAAATATGCCACAGAAGATGATGAATTCACAAAGTTCTACATGACGATCAGGGGTGTGTTTAAAAGAAAGCCAGAGATGTGTTTGGGCCTGATTGCATCGCAACTTAATCATTCTGAAGGACTGGAAGGCAGTCCGGAAAACGACTCCATAAAACCAAGACATCTGACGTGGGAATAAATGTCTCAGAAATTCTCGGCTGTGGTGATTTATTTGCTATTTGCTTTGAAGGATAATAATGACTTCTCAGAACGAAGGGAACAATGAGGCAGCCAGACTTCATGTATGTGAGGCATCCTGGGAGGGTTCTGCCGGAAGCTCAGTCTAGTACTTTTTTGACTTATTTGCTGAATGATTAGCAAATTCTGCCTATCTTCAGATTATATCCCATTTCTTGGGGCAGTTTTCAGGCTCAGAGGCCATTTGAGATGGCTTTGCCACAAGTGCTACCTCCCTCCTTCAGCATGTGTCAATAAGTATCAAGTTCACATATTATTTAGAGCACAGTCCTAATCTGGAGTTAGGCTGGCACAGTTAGGCCAGCAAAGTTAGGTACAATTTGGCTGGCACAAGGGCCACCGTAAAGCATGTTTGAACCATTCTCTGAGCCAGGGAGGATGGCGCACGTCTGTATGCTGGCTTCTCTGACTCCAAGAGTGGTCCAAACATACTTTTTGGTGTCCCTTGTGCCGGCCAAATTTTGCTGGCCTAACTGTGCCGGCCAAACTCCAGATTCGGATTGAAACTTAAAGTAGTTATATTGGGCTTTTCAGCAAAAAACAGTTCTCAAAAGAGGTTTGTATGGCAAATGCATGACAGAAAATGGTTCCTGGATCTAGTAATGCATCTCCAGCACCCGGTAGCAGACCTATAGGGGGCAGTGTGGTAAGAATTGCAGGTGCTAAAGCATGGCATGTAAGCAGCCCCTCCCACTTGCTGTCAGAGCCATTCTGGCTGGCAACTGCAGTGCATTGCCATTGCTGCCAAGAATGGCTTTGATGGTGAGTGGGAGGGGCCCCTTACATGCCACCTGTAGCTACACTACTGCCTGCATCTCACATAGTTTAGCCCAGAGCTCACCAAACCCTGGTCTGCGGGCCAGATCCAACATTCTCCCAAATCCCTCTGCCCCCACCCTGCGAGCTCCATGCACCGTTCTGCTGCTCTGTGGCTGCAGTCTTCACCCGTTCTGGGCATAGGGACGCTCTGGGCAGTTGCATCCATGGTGACATACTGGTGCAAAGCCTTCTGGGACTTACTGCCATAGACACAACTGCCCAGAGCATCCCTATGCCCAGATTGGGCAAAGACTGCCACCACGGAGCAACAGAACAGTACACAGTGCTGGGGACAAGCAGAGGTTTTTTTGTTGCATTGTGGTCTCCAGTTTGGAAACGGCTGGTTTAGCCAGTTCGCATTTAGCCTTGGTAGGGAGGTAGCCCATGGGCGGGGGGGGGGGGGAAGCTTCAGGCTCACATGCCTTCCCAACCATACTATATCTTTTATTGTGAACTAGGACTACACCTACACCTACATCTGCAGGCCCCATTCACAGTATCCCTTCCCCCTTTTTTTTGTGGTGGACAGATGACTGAATTTGAGCTTTGATCCCCAGCTTGGGGGAAAAGAGAACTTGCATAGCAGTGCTGGGAAAACAATCAGTAGCCAGAGACAGTATGGACCAATGGTCTGACTCAGTTAGAGGGCACTTTCATACATTCAAAGTCAATACAGACGATAAGAGTTTCTAAAAACCAATGAATTAAGGGGGTTTTTATGTTGCAACATTTATGCACTGTTTTTTCCCCAATAAATTATTGCAAGCTGTATCCGTTTCATGTGCACATTTTAGTTGGCATGACACCATGGTTCTTGTGGTTCAGCTCACCTTTCACAGTGGCAAGTTATAACGTTGCCCCACAATCACAAGATGAGTCCAGTTTGCCAAAATCTGCTGACCACGAAGTCAATTCATGTCAACGTCACCATATTAAAATGAACTGGGTGAGAAAATGTTTGCTTTCAAAGCAAATGACTGGAGAATTGTACCTATTGCCAGGATCAACATAGGTGTCCCACAGGTGTACATGAATCTTAGCATGCACATCGGGGCTTCCCTTTCCCCCTCTCTTCCTTACATTGTCCTAGCCACATAAGGAGTCACTCACAAAGGTCACTCACTCCCTTTTGTTGGATGCTGTCAGGGAGCTGGGATGAGGAGGAGGAGAGAGAGTTGGAGAGTCTCCCAGCTTAAAAGCTCCATGCACAGATCCTCGGGTCTGGCTTTTACAGCCCAGTCCAAACTTGGGCAGGAGCAGGCAGGCAGCAAATTAGGAGGTGATGGCAATGATCCCTTGCTATGTTCCCAATGTTCCCAAAAGAGCTGCTCAGCCCTGCACCTGTTATTTAGCCAGAGTAGATCTGAGTGGGATGCAGCAGTCCAAATCAGGGCCACATGCCTTGGGGATGGGCGTTTGGATCCAACTGGATCTGGGCTCCTCCCCGGGCCGCCCCCCCCCCCCATGGGACCACCCTCCCTCCACCCTCTCCCCATCCCGGCCTGCCTCCTCCACTTTGGGCCAATGCAGGTGACTTGCATCAACCCTAGGGCTTTCTTTACTTGGATTGCACCCTTAATCTGGCCAGGAAACCTAAGAACTTCGTTTAGAACTAGTCAAGGCAGATGGTGATAGGAGGTTTCCACAAAAGGGGAGCTGAGGTCTCCAAAACCACACTGAAGTCAGCAGGAAAACGTTTCACCCAAACCAACCCAGTTTAGCCATTCCAGGCCTGGCCCAATTAATCTCCATTCGTGCAATATCCGGACTGTTTTGAAAACCAGATTATTATTTATTTTTGCTCAAGGTGCCACTTATAGGTCTACACTAACACATAGGTAGGCAATGTCTACGTGTGCCTAACTGGCATTTGCATATGTTCCATTCTTGCAATGCTTGTGGCATCCCTCCCGTTCCTGTCCTTTCCCCATTCTCACACTTCTCACTGGCACAAGTGACACCATAAAGTAAGCTTGGACCACTCTCGGAGTCAGAGAGGCCAGCACGCAGACATGCACCATCCTCCCTAACTTTGAAAGTGGTCCAAAGGCACTTTTCGGTGGCCCTTGTGCTGGCCTAACTATGCCGGCCTAACTCCAGGTTGGGACTCAGCTCTGAATACTAGTTGCAGTGGAGTGCTGGCAGGCAGGAAGTCTGTCTGACTCTTCTGCTTGTGGGCTTCCCAAAAGCAGCTGATGGGCTGTAATGGCTGGTGCCAGCCCCCCAAAAATCATCTGGGTGTCTCCTGGCCTCTGGGAGACTTGTGGCCTCTGGCCTCTAGTGGAGTTTTTCCCAGGGGAAGAATCCAGGAGAATTTGGACATAGATCAAGAGCCCCAGCTGTTGCTAATCTTACTGCACAAATTATCATCAGCGGTGCAGTTCAACAAGCATGTGTGGGATTGGCCAGCTAATCAACTCCTGGCCCTTCAACTGGTATTTTGGCCAATAAAAGCCTGGCTTTGGGGCCTTTGCTTTGCCCTTGAACCTTGTGAATGCTAGCAGGGTGTGTTGTCTGGAGGGTCACCTGAACTCCAGATTCTGCTGGAGGCTGTGTTGCCTGGGACAGGATGCCTCATTGTAAGTACGGGTGCCTGGAGATACCTCTGGGGTTCAGAGGTGCTCCTGTGTTCTGTGTTTGTAAATGTTTGTGGTGGTTGTGTAATAAAGACTTGTCATTTATGCGTAAACTAGCCTTGGACACTATTTATTCCTTCCTCTGACCAAAACAGCCTGTAGCCCCTGGCAAAACATGGCTGTGGCAAAACATGGGCCACTGTGGGAAACAGGATGCTGGGCTCGGATAATCGAATATTAGAGTTGGAAGTGTGCCTTGGAGGTAATCTAGCCCAATCCAATGCTGGCAGCTGTCACAGCATCCTTGACAGGTGGCCAGCTTACCTGTTTTAAACCTCCAAGGGAGAGCCCACTACTGCACAAGGCAGAGGGACGTGCTGAGCAGTTGTTATAGCTAAGAAATTCGTCCTCATGTCTAGCCTAAATCTACTTCCCTGCTGTTTCAAACCATTGATTCTAGACCGGTCCTCAGGAACCACAGAAAGAAAGCCCTCCCCTTCTTCTGTGCGAGAGCCCTTCAGATGTTCCAAGTCACTGACCACGCGTCCTCTTCTCATCTCCAGGCGAACCAACTCTCTTTTATCTGCTCCTGATAGGACTCATTATGTGTCCTATGTAATTACGGTGTTGGAGAAGACTCTTGAGAGTCCCCTGGACTGCAAGAGATCCAATCGGTCAATCCTCCAGGAAGTCAAGCCTGATTGCTCCCTGGTAGGACAAATCTTGAAGCTGAAGCTCCAATACTTTGGCTACCTCATGAGAAGAGAGGACTCTTTAGAAAAGACCCTCATGCTGGGAAAGATTGAAGGCAAAAGGAGAAGGGGGCGGCAGAGGATGAGATGGTTAGATAGTGTCACTGAAGCAATGAATATGAAATTGGGCGAACTCCGGAAGCTAGTGGAGGACAGGGAGGCCTGGCATGCTGTGGTCCATGGGGTCGCGAAGAGTCGGACACGACTTAGCGACTGAACAACAACAACGATAGGACTCAGTTTCCAACCAGCTCAGCGTCCTGTGCATGGTCCTCCCTTCACCTTCATTCCAGCTTCTCAATGTTCTTCATAAAATGTGCTGCCCAGAACTAGATGCACTGTTACAAGTGAGATCCAACAAGTGCTGAATAGAGTGGAACAAGCACTTGACAAAGTCTTGACTCTCTGCTGGCACGATCCTAACCAACCTTCTAGCACCGGGTTAAGGGCATTTGAGCTCTAAGGGGACAACTATTCTCTTATCTAGAGGAAGCCTCTGTGACCACTACTTCACTGCAGTCTGCAGCACATACCCTCGTGGCACAGCTATGTCAGTGCTGGAAAAGTGTTTAGGATTGCAGCCTACATCTGTTAAAGCAGCCCAGCTTTTTGGGGGGTAGCCCGATCACATTGCTGGCTCATGTTCAACTTGTGGTTTATTAACAGCCCAATCCTATCCCCTTCCTCCCAGCCCACTTTTGCAGCCATGCCAAAAATGGACACAGTCTGGGCACAACCCTAACCTGGATTAAGCTGGCACAGTTAGGCCAGCAACGTTTGGCTAGCACAAGGCCACCATAAAGCGCATTTGGACCACTCTTGGAGTCAGGAAGGATGGCGCACGTCTCTCCCTTGTGCCAGCCAAACTTTGCTGCCCTAACTGTGCCGGCCTAACTCCAGGTTAGGGTTGCTCCCTGTACCCAGCCAGGGGCTGGGGGTCTGGAGGCTTCAACAGGAGAAATGGATGTACACTATCTTACCTGTGCGTAAGCTTTTTGCATTAACTCCTGAAGTCTCAGGTCACCAAAGGATGGAGACAACTCTGTTGTTTTATAGAGGTTTTGTTTTGTTTTTCCTTTTACACAGTTAGAAAAAAGAAGCCTTTTTAGAAGTTTTGTTTTAGGGCCCAATCCTAACCAACTTTCCAGCACTGACATAGATGTCCCAGTGGGGCATGTGCTGCATTCAGCAATGGAGTAGTAGTCATGGAGCCCTCCTCAAGGGAAGGGAATGTTTGTTCCCTTATCTCAGAGCTGCATTGCCCTGACCCCAGTGGTGGAAAGTTGGTTAGGATTGCGCCCTTAGTCCCAATGCCTTCCATGTAACTTATAAACCCCATCCTCGGGACCGTATATAAAAGGCAAAGGTTTCCCCACGACTGAATGGTCTAGTCGTGACCGACTGTAGGGGGCGGTGCTCATCTCCGTTTCAAAGCCTGTAGAGCTGGTGTTTTGTCCGAGGACAAGCTTCCGTGGTCATGTGGCCGGCATGACCCTACGCCGTAGCGCACGGAACGCCGTTACCTTCCCACCGAAGTGGTCCCTATTTATCTACTCGCATTTAGGTGCTTTTGAACTGCTAGGTTGGCAGGAGCTGGGACAAGCCACGGGAGCTCACTCCGTCGCGCAGTCTTGAACTCCCAACCTTGCAGTCGGAAAGCCCAGCAACAGCGGATTAACCCGCTGCGCCACCATGTCCCCACCGTATATAAACATGTGAATAAATAATCAACTTCAAATTGTAGGGTCTTTGGAGCAGAGACCTTTCATTTGTGTTGTAAAAATGCTATGTATATTAATGGTGGGGTGAAAACAACAAGGAGCGGAATACAGGTTGATTGGAAACAAGTAATGAAGTTGGATGATCAAAAGATTTTAGATCCAGGAAGCTTGCTGAAAAACCAGCCAGTTGCCAGCTGTTTCTAAGATGGCATGAGGAGCCCCCCAGCCAAGCTTCCCTTTTCCCCCAATTTTTTTCTCAAAGGGTTCTCCAAACCAATGCGGCAACAGCCAGACCAAGCGCTTTCTTCTGCTTAAAGCATAAATCCAGCCAATAAAACAAGACTAAAGCTTCACAGAAGCGTCCACCAAACGCCTTTCCCCAATAAACACCAAGACAACCCCCTACTGGCAGGCCAGCCAGTATTTTGCATTGGCTCCTGAAGTCTCAGGGCACCAAAGGATTGAGACAACTCCATTGTTTTGTAGAGGTTTTGTTTTGTTTTTCCTTTTGCACAGTTAGAAAAAAGAAGCCTTTTTAAAAGTTCTGTCTTTTTTTTTAAAGTTTTGCCCCTCTCCCAGTTTGCTGCTCTACAGCTTTATCTATCTATATAAAAGTGAACGTATGTCTGTATGTATGTGTGTATGTTTGTATGTTCCAGCATAACTCTGGAACACCTGGAGCGATTTACACCAAACTTGGTACACATATGCCTTGCGATCTGGAAGAAATACTGCGGGGGTAAGACACCCCTAGCACCCCTAGGGGTGGGGGTGGGAAGGGGGTAGCCTGTAAAAGTAATCGAAAACAGCCGATATTAGTGTCGAATCCATAGTTTTCGGGGCCGCTGAGATGAACGGTGACACTCCCGATGCCGTTTAAGTCCACATTCAGCCCCCATCGGCATGGGGGCTGAGAAGGGGTGAAAAATAAAATGTCCGAAATGACCGACATTCATGTCAAATCCATAGTTTTCGGGGTCGCTAAGCTGATTGGTGACAGTCCCGATGACATTGAAGCCCAAGTGTAGTCGAATAGAACGAATAGAACTCTGTAGAACCTTCTGGAAATTTTTAGAAATCTTTATGCCCCAGTCTTGGACTCCAATCAAATTCTTGCCGTGTTACCAGGCGTCGTCACTGAATACAAGTCTATTGATACTGTAGTAGATGCCTATGAGGTCGTCAATTTCCCATCAGACTTCCTAAACTCACTTGGTCCGGCTGCATTGCCACCACATCGTCTTTTACTTACAGTGGGATCTCCAATTATTTTACTACAGAACCTCGACGCGCCAAAACATTGCAACAGCACAAGGCTGTGTGTCAAGAAGATGCTGGGTACTGTAATTGAAGCGACTATCTTAACTAGAAAGGGAGAGGGTGAAAACAGTTTTATTTTTATCCCACGGATACCACTCATTCCGATGGATCTCCCTTTTCACTTTAAGAGATTGCAATTTCCAGTGAGACTTGCATTCTCGATCACGATCAACAAGTCACAGGGGCAGTCTATTAAGTACT